>JASAMZ010008351.1:0-2500 GCA_030248115.1 Linhomoeus sp. GSCO2_2 | reverse complement strand
GTGGTTGCGATGCGAACACAATTCCTGCACGAATGCAGAAGCCGTAAATACCGTAAATTCTCTAATAAGCCCCCCGCCACCATTATCTTTCCTACTTTCGCAGCCAGTTGTTCATGGTCGGGGGGGGGCGGCTTATTGGAGAAATACGGTAGGCTACCCTACCCCTCTGACAGATGACGCGTTTCGTAACAGAGTTGGTGACCGCCTGAAAAGACCAGGTGCCGTCTCTTGGGTCGTCTATCCAGTAGTTGAATCGGCCGTACTGATCTGAACTATACGCACGTGGAACAAATTCGTGGCAGGGCAATGACAAAGACGCAATCTTCTCACTTCGTTAGTCACACCAACTTTCAGTCTACTCATATCGTATCATGGATAAAATCACGTTAGTCTAACATACGCCAACCGACCTGCAAAACCAACGTAGTGCAGTGGCATGTGACCAATCGGGGCGGGCAAAGCCGGTTTCGCACTGTAGGAGGGACTCTGAGGGTGTGGCTCCAGTTTAATCGATGTCCAGACGCGTTCGAAGCCTTTGGTCACTTCGCTCAGATTGGCTGCAAACACACCACCAGATGAACTTTCTAATCTCTGGCCCTTTGCAATCAGTAAATAACATGAGTTGTGGAGTGGCATGCAAGTTGCAGTATACGGTAAGCTACAGTAAGCTGCACGCGATACTAGGCAAACTCCGAATCGTTGCCATAATACCATCCACCGTTTCTACAGTGCAATGACTTTAATTACTCGAAGAATCGCATAGCGCTCTGTAGATGTAAGTATTCACAGCACAAACTGCTGAACAACGGCTATGAGCGCACAAATGGGTGGTAAAGCTCTTTATTCATTCGACGTTTCGGAGCTGAACTCGCCCCATCATCAGGAATGAGAAGAGTTCAGCTCCGAAACGTCGAATGAATAAAGAGCTTTACCACCCATTTGTGCGCTCATAGCCGTTGTTCAGCGGTTTGTGCTGTGAATACTTGCAATGACTTTCTCCCGAAGGCGCAAGTAAGGCATGGCAGAAGGTGCCAATCCCAACCCACAGGCGATAGCGTCCAGTTCCTCTTTGGTGGTGTACCAGAGCACTTCCCAGTCGTCGCCGCCCAGGGCGCGGCATTCGTCTTCTGCTCTAGAGAAGTTGTGGCCGAAAGAGCCCGTGTGGACGGTCACGAGGCAACCATCTGGTATGACGCCGTCTTGCCATGGGCCCAAGCAGGAAGGGGTCGTGGCTGAGTATGGATGGGAGATAAGCCATACTGTACGTGTAACCGAGGGGGGTGGGTATGGTGGGGGGGTAAGCTGCCCCCCCCCCCCCCCCAGGTTGCAAGTGCGCCCCCCATGCCCACTCCCCACCCCCCCCCCCCCCTACCCACCCTCAACTTCCCCCCCCCCCCCCCCCTACCCCCCGCACACCCCCACCTCACCTCAGCAGACAAAGACTTTCGTTGTCATTGTGAGATTGCACAAGGACTGTTTCACCACCGCGGAGTCCCTCTTCATTCGCAGCGACAGGCACTGTTCAGCAGCGTCTGGAAAATGATTGTACGGCACTGGATTGAAATCTCGCTCGAAAGTAACCGCAACATTTGTTGAAGCGCGAACATAAAGCAATACGTTCCTGTACTTCGTTCAGTTAGTATTGCTGTGAAGTATCTGGAGGAGTGTTTTCTCTCACTTACAGTTTGCACTAAAACTCTGTCGGCGTCGCGCCTGGCGGGTCTCAACTTAGGCTTAGCGCGACCACCAACTTCAGGGCGCGCTCCGCGCGCCCTCAAACGTAGCAACCGGTCGCGTTAAGCCTAAGTTTCGAACCGCCAGACTGCGACGCCGACTAGCTACTTGTGCATTGTGGGCGCAGGGCAAGCCTAAGCATAGCCTGATTTGGAAGGAACCAAACGGCCTACATCAATGGAAATAGAGTTGTAGTAGTGTATTGTGCGATTTTGAGCATATCGGAGAATTATCCGGGTTTTCCCTAACCGATCAGTGGAAACCCGGATATCCGGGTTTTCACTAACTCGACAGTGAAAACCCGGATATCCCGGTTTTCGCTAACCTCAGTGAAAACCCGGATATCCATTTCACTGAAGACAGGTTCTCCCGGTAACATATATACCTCGTCGCGCTGAGGCACGGCGGAGCAGGGGCCTCTATGTGTAAAAAGATCAACCTATACTTTGTGTCTGTCAAATTTTGGTGAACAGTATAGTGAACTTTGTAGGCCATCGTTAGCCGCATCTGGAGAAAGTGTCTTGAGAATGTGTACCTTAATGCCAAGTGCAGCTCTGCCCACGATACAGTTGTATGTACAGCTGATCTGAAGCTCAGTGATATCGCCGCGTTCGCTATATGTTATCGGCATGATACGACGCCGTTTATCTGATGTTTCCTACCTGTGTGAAAACGTCACATCCAACAAAAAAACTTGCCGAAAGTTTGCATGCGAGTGAATTCCTGTGTTCAGCGTACGCAATTCTGTTTCCGAGTGCACATTCAT
>JASAMZ010008348.1:0-31884 GCA_030248115.1 Linhomoeus sp. GSCO2_2 | reverse complement strand
GCTGCATGTGCTGTCTGTATTAGGATGTCTTTTCTGCTGGAATTCGTTCGTTGGGTGCTTGGAGAACCATATTAACACACAAACTAGCACAAGAGGTCATGACAACTCACTTACAGTACTTCAGAGTAGTTTCCATCTTAGCACCCCAGGGCACTTACATAGCTCCAACTTTGGGTTAACGAAATCTTGTGCTAGTGGCGTCGAAAATGTCGTTCTTCGTGTTGCGTGTTTGCGTAATTAAGAAAATTTTTATTGCCAAATGAAAGAGCACGTCGAGACCTATTACTTGACCTTTCGCACGCCGCTCTACGACACAAGACGAGCGAGTTAGAGCCGTTTTGCATTTAGACCTTCAGGTTACTGTAGCGCGCGCAATTCAAACTTTTGAATGCCGATCTCTCGAGGTACATTACCAGTAAGTCGAGAGCTATCCATAAAGCCCAAGATCGCCTTCCTACGACTTACCAACGCCTAGATATGAGAGCGTGACGGACGGACGGACGGACGGACGTACGTACGCACGCACGAAAAGCTCTCGTAGGGGTTCGCCCGGCTGAGGCCGGGCGAAAAAATTGCGATTTTCGCGTTTCGGCGTTTGTAGCGCTCGAATGCGTTGCCGAATCGTTCCAAAAGTGGTTTCAAACGATTCTACGCTTAAATTTGGTCTAGAAAAGTGTTTTGAAAAAAATTCGGAGCTACAGTACCCCTGCCGCGTCAGTTTGAATTTTGGGCGCCGGGTCGACGTTGGCAATATTATACTCGATTTCGGGGTTTTCGGGGGCGTTGATTACGAATTTGCCATTTGTTTAGCGCTTAGATGATGTTTGAACATACCTATGACGAATCTGAGTGCTACCGTACCCCAAGTGCAGAATTTTGGTTCCCAGAGTCCATAGGAAGTTAGGGGTGTTGTATGTGGAATCTGCGGTATTTTGAAGTGTAGATGACGAATTCGGCAGTACTTGCGATTGGCAGTGTTAGGAGGAAACAACAGCAGAGCAGTCACTTGGGGTAGGAGTTCAAATTTGTGGAGTATACTGCGTCCCCCGGACGACTTGCCTGGTTTGGGCCATAGTGGGGGCCATGGCCCCTAGAATTTTCGACCGGGCCCCTAAGATTTTTGGTTAGGGGCCACAGTTTAACAGGGGTACCCCTGTTGCGACAACTTAAAATTAACACTTTTGCAGAAAGTTTGGCCCATTTGGCCGCCAGGCCCCAAACGAGCCAGGCAAGTCGTCTGGGGGACGCAGTATACTCCACAAATTTGAACTCCTACGCATGGTGACTCCTCCGCTGTTGTGGCCTCCTGGCACCCCCAATCGCAAAAGCAATGCTGAATTCGTGATCTACATCCCAAAATACCCCAGATTTGACATACAACACCCCTAGTTTTCTATGGACTCCGGGAACTGAAATTCTGCACTTGGGGTACGGTAGCATACAAATTCGTCATAGGTACGTTCAAACATCATCTAGACACTGAACGGATGCCAAATTCGTAATCAGCGACCCCCGAAACCCTGAAATCGAGCATAATATTGCCAAAGTCGACCCGACGCCCAAAGTTCAAACCGACGCGGCAGGGATACTGTAACCCCGAAAATTTTTATACTCCACAAAAAAGTGTGGAGTATATAGCGTTTGTGCGCGAAACGCAGAAAATTACAGTCAACGGCGTTCGCGCGTGAAGCGGCCGATTTGCAAACGGTCTTTTGCGTTGGGTAGGCCTAGTGGGTGGGCAACCTGCACGACATATGGGGTCACGCTGCGGGACCCCCTTGGCGGGATATTCAAAAATTTATTTTTTCAAAGTACTGGAAAACGCATTAGGCAAGGTAGAACTCGAGAAAGTTGCATATAATGGTATATACTATCTTTTGATATGTTGTAGTACTCGATAGTGCCGAACACGGAAAAAAAGAATTGGATCGCTGCGGGACCCATTTTGGCGCCAAATTTGAAAAATTCGCGAATTTTGGCCCCAGGTCGACTTTGACGGGCTGCTGTGCGAGCTAGGTAGCAGCTAGAGCGGCGAGACCGCTCTTGGTGCTCCTTCCCAGATGTCCTCTATCGAATGAGCCATGAACGGAGAAAATCGGGCGAAACACAAAAAACTTTCTTACACTGCGACTTTTTCGACTCCGGGGTCGAAAATTGCGATTTTCGCATTTCGGCGTCTATAGCGCTTGAATGCGTTGCCGAATCGTTCCAAAAGTGGTTTCAAACGATTCTACGTTGAAATCTGGTCCAGAAAAGTGTTTTTGGCAAATTTGCAGAGCTACAGTAACCCTGCCGCGTCCATTTGAACATTGGGTGTCGGGTCGACTTTCGCGACATTATACTCGATTTCGGGGTTTTCGGGGGCGCTGATTACGAATTTGGCATTCGTTTATCGTTTAGATGATGTTTAACATACTTATGACGGATTTGCATGCTACCGTACCCCAAGTGCAGAATTTCGGTTCTGGGGGTCCATAGGAAGCTAGGGGTGTTGTATGTCGAATCTGGGGTATTTTGGGATGTAGATCACGAATTCAGCATTGCTTTTGCGATTGAGAGTGTCAGGAGGCCACAACAGCAGAAGAGTCACCGTGCGTAGGAGTCCAAATTTGTGGAGTATACTGCGTCCCCCGGACGACTTGCCTGGTTCAAAAATACTTTTCTGGGCCAGATTTAAGCGCAGAATCGTTTGAAACCACCTTTGGAACGAGTCCGCAACGCATTCGAGACCTACAGACGCCGAAACGCGAAAATTGCAATTTTCGACCCTGGAGTCAAAAAAGTTGCGGGAAAATAACTTTTTTGTGTTTCGCCCGATTTTCTCCGTTCATGGCTCATTCGATAGAGGACATCTGGGAAGGAGCAACAAGAGTGGTCTCGCCGCTCTAGCTGCTACCTAGCTCGCACAGCAGCCCGTCAAAGTCGACCCAGGGCCAAAAATCGCGAATTTTTCAAATTTGGCGCCAAAATGGGTCCCGCAGCGATCCAATTCATTTCTTCCACCCTCGGCCCTATCGAGTACTACAACATATCAAAAGATAGTATATACCATTATATGCAACTTTTTCGAGTTCTACCTTGTTTAACCCATTTTTCAGTACTTTGAAAATTTAAATTTTTGAATTTCCCGCCAACGAGGTACCGGAGCGTGACCCCGTTTGGTGTCCACCCTGCCCACCTACTAGACCTACCCAACGCAAAAGACCGTTTGCAAATCGGCCGCTTCACGCGCCAATGCCATCCGGTTAAAATTACTGCGTTTCGCGCACAAACGCTATATACTCCACACTTTTTTGTGGAGTATAAAAAACTAGATTAACGCTGAAGGGGACCTTCAGGGTGGCACTCCGCTTGTTCCGAGGCAAAGCAGACTGATCGCTCGTCGCACTACTCGGTAATAAGCATTCACGGAAACAAACGCCGGATTCGTGTTCAGCGCTGACGAAAGTGTTCAAACAAATTTGGACAAGTTTGAACATGATTGGACAAGTGTGAACATGTTTGGACAAATTGTGACAAGTTTGGACATGTTTGGACATATTCGGACATGTTTTGGGTGTGTTCTCTGACGCCGAATGCAGCGTAAATGCAGTAAATTGCAAAACAAACGTCGAATTCGTGTTCTGCGGCATCAGAAAGCCCAGAAACAATTGTCAACTCAATTTTGAAAATTCGACCCCGGGACTCAATTTTTGGCCGGCCGGGCGCCGAAATAAGGGTAAAGGCGTCCGAAATCGCAAAACAAACACCGGATTCGTGTTCAGCGTTGTCGAATACCCCCGAAACACGTGAAAACTCAATTTCGAAAATTTGACGCCGCGATTCAAAAATTCGGCGCCGCCGGGATACGGTACCTAAAAATGGTCAAGACACTTCATCTAGACCAACTTTTGACGTAGAACACGGTGCGATAATCTATTTACCGCTAAAGGAACGCTTTCCAAGCCAAATCTCCACCCAAAGTCGAAAATCCGAAATTTCCGTTCGAGACCCGGCACTTTTGGCACAGCGTATCTGAAGAACGGCACAAGCATTCTCGGCGGTTTTGGTCTCGAATGAAAGGTAATATAATGTTCTCGGACAAGTTAAAACTTGGCGAGGATCCACCGTCGCAAACTCGAGTTACGATTTTTTAAAGGGCCGAAACAAATTTGCAAATTCAAATTTTCTACCGTACTCCCGCGTCGGACCACCTAGGGAGTCCGTTTCGGTTTTTCCCAGATCAGCATCCTAGGGCCTACAGCATATCCGAAAGTCATCAAAATCGGCCCACTTTTACGAGAGTTATGCCCTGATGTTTTTTATTTACTTAGTAAAAATTTGAATTTTTGAATTTTCGCAAAATTCTTCCACTACCGGAATTTTCTAGTTTCTTGTCCACGCTGCGCGTCGACTCAACCTATCTAACGCAAAAAAACCGCTTGGCGATCCGACTTGTGTAGCGCGAGAAAAGCTGTTAAGATGATTCTGTTCAATCCGACGCCCCCTATAGCACTCCTGCTTTTGCAAAGCGGAGTGCCAAAAACCTAGATCGAACCTGTCCCCTGTGTAGTCGAAGTCGCACTGGCACTTCTCGAAGAAGTCGTTCCATTTTCCGTGGGCGCCGCAGCGCGCGTCCGCCTGAGCCGACGACGCGTGGCAAGCCACGAGAACCACGCAGAGAAGCAGGCTGGCAGTTTTCATACCGTACTGGCGAATATTGGAATTGTGGTTCCAACAACTTCACACTTATCTTATCAGCAGATTGTCCAGGCACCTTAATTTCTAGGCACTTAAAGCACCCGGGCGTTTATTACTCACCGCTTGCACCCTGGCAGTTGTTTACGACGCCGCGCCCCCTACTGCTACTCCGCCGCGGCTCCACGCTGCGCAGGCAAATTCGCCTGCGCGATTGCCCTGACAGAATGAGGTGGCGTTTCAAGACAGCACGCATTCAATGAGTCATTGGGAAAAGAAGGCGTTGACACCACTTTGATGGGAAACAGGCAGCTTGGAATATAAGCACAGCAGTCACAAGAGATACTAGACACATACGCGCCCCGGCGACTATTCTCAAACTCGTGAAGATACGTTGATGAAACGATTGGCTCTGCGTCATCGCTGTGCTAGAATTGTGGCAAAGCAAACTGTGGAATGATTCCGTTGAATTGTTTGGAGGTGAAATGCCAACCTGGCGTATTTGTTGCGGCTATGCGTAGAGAGCGTTAATGATCTGACTCCTAACGCTTCTTGTCTGTCGACGAACGTGCGAGCTACTCTGACAAACACACGTGCCGACTAGACCTCACAGCGGGCAATAGCGTGTTCTACCTGAAGTCATCTCAACGAATAAACGCGTGGCGTCGCGTGTCCCGTTGTTGTTTCTCCGCATAGTCAATACGGGTGAGTATCAACGCCTGCAGACGGACTCAATTCGGGCAGCGTGCTGTGTCACCTCGCGGCACCTTTAACGACATGGCTTGGGAAGGCCATTTCACTCGCCGCGCCGCGTATTGCCATGGTAACGCGAAGCGAGCTTGCGGTAACGATCTTTCTTCTGTGCTAACGCGCGCCACGCGCTTTGATGCGAAGAGCGAAGCTCCCTAACTCTGAGCAGAAGTACAAAATGGCCGCCGCTAGCTCCTCGGCCACTCTCCACAGAACTCTGAGCGGCTCGGCGAAAACTCAGAGTCAGCCATTCAGACTGGCCCGCATTTCCACCCCTTTGCTGGCCAGACAAACGCCCTCTGCCAGCAATTTCTACTCGAATTTCGTATCAAATTCAACATCTGATGAGGAAATTTTGGAGCAACTGTCATCCAGTGACCTGGACGGGAAGCTGAGAGCCGTCAACAGGCTGTCAACCATGGCAAAGGCCAATGACAACTGGTTCAAGAGGTTTCAGAGGAAGAGTGATCTGCTGAAACTGCTGGGGAAGCTGGTAGCTGACAAGCACTGGGAGGTGCAGCATCAGTGCATCAAGTTTCTGGTGGACTCCATGCATCAGTTTGGGTCCCACGTGAGTTTGGGACGAATTGAAAGGAGTTGCACCACTGTGACAAAGATGCAGACACTTCAGGACATTGAGTGGACCGTGGGATCATTGGTGCCAGCTCTGGTGAAGAAGCTCTCCAGCTCAAAGATCACGGTGCGCCGCGTCACTGTTCAGGTCAGCCCTCAAATAGTGCACTGCTCTACAAACAAATTTGAGCTGAGCATCTGTCGTTCTCTTTTGACCAATGAAAAGGTCCATATATAGTCACAGGAGGAGAGGTAGCCACAAGACATGCAGGTGCAAAGTGTAGATAGTAGCTGTAGGTAGTGTAAGTGCTACAGTTAGGGTGAAACGTGATTAGGTAAAGCGTTAGAAAGTGGCCTGCATGGAGGCACATGGATGACGTACTGTATAAGGTGATCAATGGAGTAGGAAAACAAGTGGCTGGGAGACAGCCACAAATATGATTTTACTCCTGACAAGGCCAAGTTAATCAAAACTCCTTGCTACTTCAACCATACATCATCGATACTTCCAGGCTCTCGCCGCCTACTCCAAGCAACACGAGGACAGCCTAAGTTTCGTCCAAAGGGCCTTGGTCAAACACTGTTTCCACCCATCAGCTGATCCCTCTGCTCTGCGGGACGCCCTGCACGAGATTCCCAACCTCTTTCTACCGGAGTTCTCGCAGAAAAGTTGGACTACACTCCTACACTCGCTGGCAGTTATTCTGGTTGACAGAAGCGACGACGACGACGTTGTGGACGGCGCAACAGAGGCTCTGGACAGATTGCTGAATCTAGTTGGCAGTGAGAAGTTTAAGAAGGAGTTAAAAGCGTTGAGTGAAGAGCAGAGAAATGCCTATGAGTTTGCCAGCATGGAAAGAGGCTACCACAATAGCAGAGCTCAAAGGCACAGCCTCCCTACCACTCTGCCAACGATCAGACAGCTGAGCGACACTCCTGGAAGGTGAAAATGACAAAAGAAAATAACAGTTTACGATATGTTAACTAAACAGAACAGAAATGAATTAATAGATAAAAAATAATTAATTGATAAAGCAAGAACAAATTAGATTGATGAATTAATAAATAGAACACAATTTGACAAGTAATTGAGACGACAAATGGGCTAGATAATTAATATACAAAATAGAGATTTGTAGATTGACTAGATCGATCAATGCGTCGGAAGTTATTCCACTATTCCAGCGGCAAGCAATACCGCTGCGGCATTATTCCCATCCACGTTTGGGACCAATTGGCGCAGGACACAGAGCCCAAAACCCGCTTAAACGGCCTTGACCAACTGAAGAACATTTTAAGTGGACTGACTGACAAAGAGAGCAAGAAGTGGCAACCCCATCTGTTCAGTTACTTCAACATGATGGGCAACATACTCGATGATTTGAACTTCAAGGTTTGTGGAAATCACTCATAGTTTTGTGATACTAGTCTTGGGTACGCATAGTCTTAGTGCTTCTAATCTGCAGTATGATGACAAATTTCTTTCAGTGTGTTGTTTTTGCAGGTGGTCGCCTTCACTTTGGACCTGGTGCGTCTCTCTGTCGAACAACTGAAACACCACATCGAACCTCACTTGCAGGTAACATGAGTTTTATTTATCCCTTTCATTCGCCCATAACTAATATCCTTTCCTTTAGCAAACGGTGACCATTGTCGGCAAGCACTTTGGCAATCAGAAAGCCCTGATCAAACAGCTTGTGATGATGACTTCGATGGGACTCATGCAACATCTGGAGCCCAAGCTCGTCATCGCCGCCCTCTATGTCTATCTTCATAACAGGAACAGTCGCATTAGAGAAGAGGTCTGATGTTCTGTAATTTTCAAGTGCATTGTTTGTTGGATCTTGGATGAAGAGCATTACATGAAGTGAAAAGTTTGAATCTTCATTCTTTGTGAGTCAGCAATGGTTTCTGGCAAAATCTTTGGAATCTAGGTAGGTAGTGATCTTTGAAGGTGTACAGCACAAAGACTGCAACAAACGTAATATTTTTAATAGGTTATAACCTTGAAATCCTTCTTCATCCAAGAGCGTAAGTACAATCTTCCTGCTGCTTCGTTAGCTAGGCAGGTGCTTATTAATTTCAGCTTTGCTCAATGAGCTTACAAGCCCCAACTCAACGAATTTAGCTTCCAATTTTCACTTAATTGTAATGAATTTTCAAACTTTGCCACACTCCAGATCCTCAACATCATCACTGCCTCCCTGCTCAAGTTCCCTCCCAGGCAGTTCAACTTCTACACCGTCTGCCAAGTGGTCTGCCCAACGCTTGTCGACAGCAAGAAACGCGTCAGACTCGCCAGTTTTGAGGCTGTTGCGGTTCTGGGTCAAATTTTGGGCTCTACCAACAAGAGTGAGCCCATATTCAAGGCTGTTAGAGAGGTGGAGAAGAAGCATAGGGCGGCTGGCTTGACGGTGGCTGTGCAGGTGAAATTGCTGGGCAGTGTTATTAGTATTGGGTGAACTGCAATGGTGTAAACAAGAAACCAAGAGCAAAATGTTATCGAAAATGAGAGGGCAACGAAAGTCTCAAGTTGTTCTCCTAGTAATGTTGTGAGTTTTCCTTACAGTTGCCACTCACCCTCCCGCTCTGCGGCAGGTTTACGGCGAGTTCGCTGTGCGTGAGATGTCAACTATAAAAACTTCAACAACAACAACAACAACAAGCATTGTGTGAAAAGATGCATTTCTGACATAGTTCACCCTTTGTACCTATTTGTTATTCTACATTACTGCATCCATTATGTATTATCACCGATGGATGCTTCCTCGAAGCTTTGCTTCTTTTTCATGCAGGGTTCACTCTTTGTATTGGGTAGACACAATAGTACTGTGTTACGAGGTCCAGATTTCCCTTTGGGACACCTCAGTCAACAGCACCTTTTATAGCTACCTACATAATAAGTGGGTCAATGTAACTTGGCAATAAACTGAACTTCTCAGCTTATCACCGACTCAGACAACAATTGTTGTACTGTACTGACACCCCTCCCAAAAGATTGTACAATTCCACATTTCCCACCCACAGACCCGTCTGGCCAGACCCCAGGTGCCCAAACTCCGCTACGACGGCCTGGTGGAGTACTCCCTCCCTCCTCCCCACGTGGCGGCCGAGTATTCCTCCGCCAGGGGAAATAACCCCGTCTGCCCCGTGGAGTGCTCCGACTACGACTGGATTATGTCCGGGTCCGCTGGGCCCGGATCGGCCCTATCCCGGTCCTGGTCCCGTAACGCGCGGGCCAATAGGGTCAAAGCGAAAGATGGAAGTGTCTCCCCTAGTCTTACCAGACCACTGAAGACCATCTCGAACCACAGTCATGGTAGTGTCAAGGAAGGTGGAGTGAATGGTAAGCGAAAATGGATCGTTATTGGCTAGTTGCCGTAAATCCTCCAATAAGCGTCCCCCTCGAATAAGCGCCTCCCCCCCCCTCCAATAAGCGCCCCTCCTAGAGGGAGGTTGAGAAAATAAGCGCCCCCCATTCCAATAGGCGCCCACTTGTGGTGAGTGCCAGTAGTACTAACACTACCATACATGCTCTGTGACGATTTCCAACACCAGATAGGGCTATCTATGACAACATAGCGATTAATTGTAGTGGTTATGATCAAAAGCTCAGCAGTTCCAGTCTATAATCGATGCAAATATGCACGAAAAGGTGGCAAAATCTGGGTACTTCGGGGGAAATTTTGGCACTCTCGTGGGGTCCAGTTAATAAGCGCCCCCCCCCCCCACTCCAATAAGCGCCCCTCATAGAGGTAGGTTGAAAAAATAAGCGCCCAGGGCACTTATTGGAGGATTTACAGTAAGCCACTTAGTCTAGGTCAAATTTCGAAAGTTTCGCACATTTCGAGGAACTCTATTTCACAATTTGTGTTGGGCCTTGTCTTGCAACTTCTTAGCAGAGTCTAGTAGTCTACATCTACATAGAGACCCAAATTCAGCTAACGCTTGTCGTTTGTGTCTACCCGCAAAATGGAAAAGTTTAGGTAACTTGTTATTGTCATGATACGCCACGTAGCAATAGTAGAAGAGAGGAGGATTAGGGGTGGTCCAGCGCTAAGGCTCTGCGATCAAGTAAAATGGCTTGCTTTCCCAGGGTAAAAGCTTGTATTATTAGGTCTCGTGGACCCATCTAACGGCGAGCGTGACAAGACCAGTCATCAACACGCCATTCCATCTTCTGCCATTGCCAGTGGACAGCAAGCAAAACCTATCAGTAACTCGACAGCTACAAGATTCAACTCTAATGGACTTTTGCCTTGGGAAACCGAGGAGGGTTTGGAAGATTTTGAAGACAACGACAACGCAAGAAACGAGTCTCCAATTAGGACGGCCATCAGCCAAAAGGTCTCTAACTGTCATACCTTTTCAGAAAGTAGCAAGAGATTTCATCGCACCACATTGGATGTATGTTGCATTAACTACACACTCGGCGCATGAAATGACATTCCATTTATTGCTCGTAAAACCCGTCAGAGCCGTCGTAACCATAAATCCCACTAGCGTTGTTGCGTAACTTGCGCTCTTGCAACAAGTTTGTTGATAGGTATATAGCTAGTACATACCTAGTTATGAAAACACAATTAGCCTAATCGAATCAAGTCAAGTCTGTTTATAGAAGCCATCCTTGGACGAAGCCGACGCCGACAAGCGCGCCAGAATGGAGTCAGTGCCGGAGGAGATCAAAGAGGTTATTGAAGGGGATGAGGACTACGACGCCGACGACGACTTCACTAACGGTGGTTGAATTTTCGTATACAGTAACTGGGTATACGGTACGTTAAAGGATCTTGATGGTGAGAAAGGTACAATGGCATCCTTTTGTTTGAATTCCGCTAAAACAGTACCCTTGTGTCGCCATACTTTGGTAAGCATTGGAATTCCATCATTCTGGCTAGTCTGTCTGTACAGTGGGATCTATGTCCTTTCTAGCGTTCCGTTCAGCGTCGATATCCCAGCTTTGTGTCGTAAGATTTCGATGCTCTTTGGCATACCCAACAATTAGCATGCCTATTCTACATATCACTGGTTGTCTGCACATCTGTCCTGTGTGTGGCCGTCAATGACAGCTCACAACCTTCAGTAGGCTTCCACCTGTCTGTGACGCAAACCCACAGCTGAATAGATGCCTTCATTCCTTATTAGCAAGTATGGGGCTCAAGCAAGCTTGTGTGTGAGTACACTACGTGTGAATGAATGGAAAATGTGGCCATGCGCGAAAACATCCTGCCTCGTCCTCCTCCCTCCTGCCCACGCGAAAATGGCTGGCATTCAGCCTCCTCAACCGGCAATTTTCTGCCAAAACTTTTTTCACCCTCCCTCCCTCCCTCCCTCCATTCCATATGTACCACACAACACAGCACAACAGTTACCGGCGGCGGCGGCGCCATGAATTATACAGAGGGAGGGAGGGGGGGGGGGGGGGGGGGGGGGGACACAGCAATTCCCCATGTGTGTGTCTGTGTGTGTTTCCTCCGGCTGCCATGGTAGCAAGAGGGGGGGGGGGGGGGGGGGGGGGGGGAGGCAGGGCAGTGTGGAAATTGGGCTTTGAAACGACCCCCCCCCCCCCCTCCCCCTCTCCCTCCATGGTGTAGTGTTGCAGCTCTCGAGCGAAGCAGGCAATTCGACCGCTTAGCCGCCTGCACCCACGGCCGTTTAGCCCCTGGAAATCCCTTCCCTAATCCTTTCGACTGTGCCTTAGTCCGAATTGTACAGTACCCCTGGGAACACTGGCCAAAAGATGGGTAACCAGCCCACGACGTCACACGGGCCCAGAAGCGCCTCGACTAGCGGCGACGGTGGCCGACTAATCAAAGTCAGATCCTATGAGGACTCGCTGAGAGCTGGGAGGGGAAAACCCGCGCTCAGGGCCTTTCACGACCGCTCGCCCAGCGGAGTCACCAATAGTGCGCCCAACAGCGCTGGACTGAGCACCAGGAGGCACTATGGTATACTGTAGGATGATTTTAGGTAGTGAAGTTTGGAGAGGGAAGATTGGTTTTACATTTTTGGCAATATTTTCTCGTGTGAAACAATGAATTAATGAGACCGAATTTTCTTGTTGGTACGGTTTTCCAAGTAACCGTTTAAATTTCATGCCGACTGCCGAGTAGTGTAAGCACACGTGACATACAGGGCGGTTAAAATAAAGCGAACACCCTAGCTTTTCTCGAGTTTGACTGCGCCGATCGCCTTCCAATTTGGACTGAGCATAGTGTATGTGCTTCTTAAACTTTCATGAAATTTTTATGGAATTCCGACAAGGTGGCAGAAAGTGGCGCCAGTTGCTGCAACACGTTGTGACGAACCGAGCCATTGTAAAAGTATTGTAAAAGTGGAATCAGCGTGGCGCGAAATTGGAAGGATATGATCGGTCATGAATGGAAGACTAATTGCAAGTAATGTACAGTGACTCTCATTGGTCCACATCTTCACTTTGTCTAGCATATCGGAGGTCACACCAATCATCTCGATTTGGGACGCTTTGTAGGTACCTACTTTGTAGGAATTGCGTGAAATTTTTACGGAAGTTGAAGAGCCACAAACACTGTATCCATTCCAAATTTGAAGACGATCGGAGCGCCCAAACTCGAGAATAGCCCGGGTGCTCACTTTTTTGAAGCGCCCTGCATCTGACGTGACGTGTGCGCTTGAGGAAACACCCTCCTATTATTCCACCGCCTATTCCATATGGGACGACGGAAGTTGTCTGTCCGAGTTGTTTGCTGCTCTCTGTACCGTTCGCAATCAAGCCCACCACCTGTGTCAGTTTTAGCCAATTAATGAACCGTTACATCATGCCAACTGCATCCACTGTCATCCCATTCTCTGTAGCCAGTCACCCTATAACCCCCAATCTGTCTAATGACCTCTGCACTATCCATCTCTCTAGTCTCTGTACACAGCGCCAGTTTGTGTCAGTCTTGCGGTCTGTGAAGCTTCCACTGAAAGCGTGGGCCTTTGGGGAGAGAACATTGTGACCATGGCAGCAGTGGCGTGGCCCCCTTTTGACTTTGACCAGTCGGCGGCGGCTCATCTCGCTCGCTCGCTCGCACGAATGTGGGTGCATACCGTGACAGGGTTCTAATAGGGATTCTGGATGTTTATTTGGTTTATCACCTTGTCAATAGCATTGTATTGCAACTGTGAAGAACTGTAGCCCATTTTCATTTGAAAATCTGCCCAAAATTCTCTCTGTTGTTCAATTTGTTTCGCTCCTAGAGGTGGTATTGTAGTAGGCAATGGTGCGCTTATTCGAGCGCGTACTGTAGCCCCTCTGAGCAATGGGCGCAGGCGATAGGAGTGGATGGGGCATCATCCCATTGTCGCCAAGGAGTCTCCTGCCCCCCCCCCTCTACACATACACTTGTTGGTAGGCAGACAGGCATATACATATTGAGAGGCAGTGCCGATCTCTCGTTCTCTGTGTGAAGGTGGTTTTTGACACTGGATTTTTTCTAAAATCCCCTCCACATATGCCCGTGCTGAGGCGCAGCAGCAGCGAGAACCACTTTCTCAAAGCGCAGAAAAGGCCGAGGGACAGTGTCTCGACCAGAAAACCGGTTAAGAAACTCGGTGAGGGTACTGTAGAGCGATTGAAAGCCGGGTTTTGCGTTTGGCAACCTCTAGAATCGCTTAGAGATGTTCTGCTGCTCTGGAGTGTGCACCCAATGGACGCTGTTGTCTACGCTTAGTCATCCTTTGTATTATGGCTTCCTGGTTCCTTGGCTAGGTACAACCGTCCTTTGACATTGTTCGGCATCTGGGGGGGGGGGGCGGGGACTTTATCGCTGAGGTCAATTGTGGGACCAACCGTGCCATTTGGCCGCATTTGGTTGTACTGCAAAAGCGGACAGTGTTATCAATTCATTCATTCACATATGCATTCACACATGCCCGGTAAATTTGTTTAACATAGCAGCTTAATTTTGGAATGTGTCAGCTTCTGGCAAAACTATTTCACACAGCGCACCTCTCCAAATCTCTGCACGAATTGTCAGGCATTTCCTAATTCGGCAGCCGTGCCGATTGTATCTAATTAGAGAGAAACTCACGCTCAATTCTCACGCCCGATTCCCATCCCTTTGTCACTAACTTCAAATTCTGTTTCTCCTCTCACTTGTCAGCGTGAGAAAAGTTTTCGCCCATAATTCGATTTACACTCCCTGCCCCCTCAAATGAATCACCTGCATACTTTTCAGCAGTCAAGAATGACAGGCGCTCTTCTCGACAGGCGCTGGCGCCTCTAGGAAGAGACAACAAGAGTGGGTCAAGGAAGATTTTCAAAATTTTGAAAAATTTTGTTTTGTCTAAGGATACTGTAGTTTGCGTCTTCATCATTTAGGCTCCTCTGACACTCTGGGGCAGACCGATACATCGGACGAGGTAAAGGTTCCATTGGACTGTGTACTTTGCTTTGTTCATTTTCAGACAAAGTGTTTGACTTTAAAAGCAAACTGTGCACTCGACACATCGTTTGGCGAAAGTTAACCTTGAGATCGCGCAAAGGTCGTGCGCAGTCTTTGTAGATGTTATCGCGTACGTCCTGCGTTCATCCGATGAAAGCGAGATTCGTTCGAGTTGCTGATACATTGCGCTTTCAGTGCTGCTTTTGTGGGTAAGCAAATACGCTATAACTCGCGTCTCAAATCATGGGTCACTGCCTGGGGAAAGTTACAGCCCAGGTCAGACAATTGAAGAATTCTAGCTTAACTCTGTGAAGCTAGAACTTGACATTTGAAAGTTGAACTTGTGAAATTCAACTAACTACTAACTGCATAATCACTACAGCTCGGCACCTCTCTGGACCGCGTCCGATACAACGCCGTGGTGCGCAAACGCCAGGAGGGATACGGTAGAGCGGGCAATCAAACCCACCATCTGAGTCGCGCCGAGTCGGACGACCATTTGGCCCGAGGGCATAACGAGCGCAGGTTCACAGACGACTGGGACGAGCAACCTATACGGCCCATGAAGAAACAGCAGACCATAGCGAATGGTGGGAAGAGTCTTTTTTAAGAGAATAGGGAGTATTCGCAGCAAATAGCCTTTGTAGCAGTTGCGCTGGGAGATACCGTGCTTGGGGGGGGGGGGGGGGGAGGGGAGTCGTTTCAGCAAAACGGGGAGTATGAGGAAGGGGGCACTTTTGACGCTGGGGAGGGGGGGGGGAGGAAATTGACAAATCACCCTCCCCATTCGCAAGATTCTTTCCCTATGCACAAAAATAAAAAATTCACAATTTCAGGCGACGCTCCCTCCCGACGTCAGTCCCAGTCGCCCCGAAAATCCGTCACCAAACAGATGTCCACCAGCCTCGTCGAGCGGGGAGCCAAGGTGCTGTATCCATTATTTTCCAATTTTCCAATTTTAAATTTTTGCGCTAATTTCAAATTCAGAAATCGCCCCCTCCCCGCAAGCCGGCCCAACGCCAACCCTTCCTCAAGAAAGGGCAAGGCAATATAGCGACCAGCAGTTCAGCCTCACTAAGCGCCAGCCAGAGAAGGGCTTCATCGGGTCCCAACAAGTCGAAATCCACTCACGACTTGACTGGGGGCAAGCCAGCACCCGTGGGACACAGCCAGAGGTGTGGAAACGTTTCAAAAACTGATTTTGGTGCCATAATTCGGTTTGGGAAGAAGAAAAGAATATCGTTTAGAAGCAGCGCTCCGGCAAGTGGGGCGGACGCGCTCGCCTACGCAATGAAGAGCGTCTCAAAAGAGGACTGGTGGGAGTCTAATCTAATTTTTTGGCTGTGGAAACTTTCAAAATCCAACTATTATTCATTCTGCAGGGAGGAGAAGGTCCGAGGCATCTCCCTGCTGCAGAACCTGGCCCAGAAGGAGCCCAAAGTCATATCCCCTGAACTTCACGAGGTCACAGCGGCCATGATTGCTGAGGTTTGCGTCTAGCTTTGAACATGCAAATGCAGTACAATGCAATGCGATACAATACAATGCAATACAATACAATACAATGCCATACAATACAATACAAAACAATACAATACAATACAATACAATACAATACAATACAATACAATACAATACAATACAATACAATACAATACAATACAATGCAATACAATACGATACGATACGATACGATACGATACGATGATACGATACGATACGATACGATACGATACGATACGATACGATACAATACAATACAATACAATACAATACAACACAACACAACACAACACAACACAACATTCTGCCTCTCTCGCATCCGCAGAACGAAAACTCCACAATTAACGGATCCGGATTGGGGTTCGGAACCACGCCTTGTCTCCTTGATTTTCAGGCGCGCAATCTGCGATCAGCCGTGTCAAAGGCGGCCATCTGCTGTCTGGGTTCCCTCTTCCTGCACATGAAGCGGGCCATGGACGCAGAGTGCGAGAAGGCAACGGCCGTGCTGCTGCAGAAAACTGGTGACGTCAGTAGCGCCTTCATCAGAGACGATTCTCTGCAGGCCCTGGAGTACATGGTGGACCAGTGCAGTCCTGGCAAGGCCTGCGCCTGCCTGATAGCGTCTGGGGCCAAGTGAGATTTAAATATAAATGAACAGTAGTACTAAAGCTAATGAAACTAGAAATAAGTGAAAATAAGATAATAGTAAATAAAATGAAAAGTTAATTTAGTGAGACAAAATTCTATGTCAAACTTTGGGATTGATTTGTCTTGTAGTGTGTTGTTGAATGCAGTGATGTGACAGTGATAGCTGTAGACAAATCATGCTGCTGTGCCGTCAGGTGAAATTTCATATCACAACAGGAACAGCCTCTGTTGTTTGTCTTTGCAGCGCCAAGAGCTCCATCATTCGCAACGCCTGCGCTCAACTGCTCCTAAGGATGACAGAGAACTTGGGTCCCACACAAGCACTGACACAGAAAGATGTGTGCGACAAGCTTCTTCCACAAGCAGTCCAGTTTACAAAGGGTTCGCCAAATATGTACTAATCTTCTTCTTCGTTCAGAATGGATCACAAATCCGACTTCGTGTGCACAATAATACCAATTTAGATTCGCAGCCCCAGCCTCGATACTATGGCAAGGTGATACTGCAACAGCTGAGCAAGGATTCGAAGAATTTCGATCAGGCGGTCAGACGACTATTCAACGACGCGCAGGGGAAAGCCATTAAGGACACACTGCAGTACATTCAGCAGAAGGTATGAGGCTTTGTTACAATATACTAAACTGGCTCTAGATGTCTAATATTAGTTGCAATAGCCAATTTCAGCCAATCACGCCTCTGCCATGAATGGTGACAGTGTGAATCCTCTTGTACAGTCATGTTTGCCTTGTCTGAGTATTCACATCATTTGTTCTGCCCAATGCGACTCGCCATGGTATTTGTTGAATTGGATGGGTGCTATGATTCCGTCACGCGATAGAAAACCACCATCCCTCTAAGTACAAACAGGTTCTGGGCAGAGTGTTGAACATGAAGTGGGTTGGAAACCCTAGTTTGCGGTCTTTACCCCTTGTGTGATAACCCTACCCCATTCGCTTGCTGCTGTGATTCTTCCATCAAACTCGTTACAGTATGATACGATCTCAAAGCCAAGTGCAACTATTCAGAGAAAAGCTTGATAGGCACATATGAAAGCGCTAACTACTGATGGGCTACATTTAGGCGTAGAATGTTTCAGACAGGGGTGACCATAGTTTCAGTGTCAATAAATATACTGAAACCGAAACTGAAACTAAACTGGTCAGCCATAGTTTCAGAGCGTTGCTCTTTCGGTCTATATTAACAGTGGACAAACTTGTTCAGTAATAAACCCGCGATATGAGACCAATGCCATGCAACGCTTTTCTCTGCAGTGTTGAAAGTTCCCTATTCAGTACAGCCCTAGCCACACCTTTCCAGGGAACCGGCGACCTGCCCACCAGCACCTCTCTTCAATCCACACAAATGTCCTCCACCCTCCTAATCAGCAGAGGGGCCAACAAACGTTCCATGAATGGAGCTTCTCACGCTACTCTGAATGGCAGCAAGCCTTCCCACCACAGCAGCAAGGTGCCAGACCACGTTCTGGAGGAGTTGGATAGAGTGAGACTGGACTTGGCCTCAAACAGTTGGGAGAATAGAATGAAAGGGGTGGAAGCCTTTGAGAAGATCTGCAAAGAGCAGCCGAAAGCTACGGCGGCAGATGTCTTGGTGAGGGATACTGTAGTTCGTCGTGTAGTATTTGAATTATTATATTAAGATGATGGTGTTCGTCGTGGTATAATTTACATGATCATATTGATCAGAACGGATCAGAACAAAACAGAACAGAACAGATAACAGAATACAGAACGTGGTAGAACTGTTTCTGCGCTTTAATAAACTGTACCGGGTGTCCCAGAAAAAAGTGAACACTTTTTCTCCAGCTTGTAACTTGTGCTTCAGTGAATCAATTTCAATGAAACTTTGTATTCGCTAACCCTAATGTGTTGTGGATAACCGTTGCAATTTTCAGCTGAATCGGTTCAGGATTACTTGACTTACGAGCAGACGAGCCGTTCGGACTCAAATCTCTTCGCGATCCATGCGTGTTTCAGGCAGGATGGCGTCTTTTGATTATACCCTTCTGCAACTGTTGGCAACGCAAATAATTATGCAAACTGTATATAAAATCATCAAAAGCACAACATTTCTGTTGTTGGATGCTTTGAAAAGGAATATTTGGGATGTTAGAATAAATCTTCCACAAGACGTGATTCTGGTTTGCTTTCTTGGAATGGACAGGTTTCGGCTTTCGCGCCAGGCTGGAGGCTGTTGCTAAGGTCAATGTGGAACACATCGAAGCCAAATTTGATACACAATGATTTGTCCACCCTTGGCGTTGATCTAAGCAAGATTCAATTGCAGTTTGTGAGCTTGAAACACGGGTACTGCGTGGGTCGAAGTGGTTTTGCATGTCCCATACTAGACCGACTGTAGCCATGCTTGTGTAAGGACTTCGTGGACAAAATTTGGTGCACTGAAGTATAACACTATAGTGTCGGCACGTGTAAAATTTGGTAGAGATTAGTTAACCTAACAGCGAGTTATGAGCTGGAGAAAAAGTGTTCACTTTTTTTTGGGACACCCGGTAGATTGTTGTGTCTTGGGGTTTGGCATATCCCATAAACTAGCACTCGAAAAAGAGTAGCAAAGAATTTTCAAGATGGCCCTATAACTGTGGGACCAAGAAGGATGCGGCAAGAATTTTCAGAAAATTTTCGCAAACGTATTGGGCCATCATAAAATGCGAAAATAAATGATTGTCCCACAATCTCAAAAATAATTGCCGGCAAAGTTCGACAGTTAAATGGGCATCAACGTAGGTCAGTAATCCAAGATTTCAGGAATGTGTCGGTTTTTCAGTGGTGGAAAGCAGAGATGGTCAGATGAATCTTCAGAGTGGTGTTGCATTGCAATTGATGTGGATGGTCTGGTGAGGGATGTTGAAGCAGTCGTGGTAGCCAACATTGCAGTAGTGGTAGAAGATCTGACGTCCCTCCCAATGGACTGAAGGCAAGGCGTGGTGGTGGTTGGGCTCTGAGCAGATGCGCACCAGCCAGAGAAACATGCTGGCGCAATGCTGAAGCAGCTTCAGATAGACCTTGTCTGGGGCAGCGAGAGGGCTGAAAGATGGGCATCAAGGTGGAAGAGTAGAAACATTCAGTGGAATGCACAGCTGGTCCACCTGATGAGACAGGCAAAGTCGTGGCCTTCATTGATGAGGTTGAACCACTCGTTGACCTGGCAGATGTAGTCGCGCAAGGTCTCTACATTCTCCATGTCAAAGAGCAGCATGAAGAAGGCACTGAGGGGAACAAAGGAACACATTAATATAATTGAAATTGAAATAATTAAAGGTGTGTAGGTGATACCAACTATGGAAAGTGTCATGATTATAAGGACAGCAATACTGATATGTCAAATACCTCATGAACCTGTCATCCTAATGAACCTGTCGGTATGTTACCACTTTTTGATGGGCATCATTGCCAATCATCCACATCACTCAATGATCAAATGAGGGCCTCCAATCACCGCCACTTCTGGTCTAAGAACTGGTGCTTGGGAAGCAGATTTTCCTTCCTATTAGAGGCCTCCCTCATAAACACAGTCATTATTCACAACTGGTACAGACCCGAATTCAAGAACTTGGATGCTAAACCCATGGTGGTGTCTCAACTGCAGCAATTCCTCTGCATCCTTGATGAACCGCGGCTCAGGCACATTCCAGTTCAACAAAACATCTCCCTAATCCCTCCGATTCTCAATAGGCAGCAGCTATTTACAGTCAGAATGAATTGGCAGTTAGGGCACTTCAGCAGGCACGTCCCCTACAAGGAAAGGAAATGCTGTGTGATGCACCCCAGAGCCAAACTTAAGACAACTCATTTCTGATGCGTGTGTGGTGTATTCCTTCACTACAACACCCATGGAGATAATGCTTTGCCATGCATGGAGCTATGGCACACTCTGGATTGCATTTCCAAATGCGTTTGAATGTAGACTTTCATCATGCAATTCGCTTGCATCGCTATTTAGCTTCAACAACCATTTGCTTCTGGTTCTGACAGCATGACGTGACACACTTCCCTAGAACTGATTCGAGGTTGCGTGGTGAGAATGATACTCAAACGACAATGGAGATTGGGTTGTCAGAATGATATTCAAAGCATGGCACAAAAAAAAGTAAAAGTACTAGGGCCATCTTTTTTGGGTGACCCATTGATTGCCTATCTTGTTTTTCCAAAAAAATTTTTGAGAATGTGGGACAATCATTTATTTTCCTGAGAAATTGGGCCATCTTAAAATCCGGGGGTCTGTCAGACCCCCGTGCCGGTTTATGGGATATCTACCACAATGTTGACAAATTTTAATCTAGTCGCGAATTCATTAGATAAGTTCGATCGTGTTTTGGCTTATTTGATTCGGCTGCAATATTGTTTTGTTCCATTTCAGCTTGCGAAATTTAATTTTGACTCTGTTTGCTTTGATACATTTCATATCTTTGATTTGTTTTGCTTACACCTATGCTTTCCTCATTTTGTGCCAACTTTTCCTTTATTCAATTTAACTCAATTTTTGCTCTATTACAGTAAATCCTCCAATAAGCGCACCCCCTCCCCTCGAATAAGCCCCCCCTCCCCTCCAATTAGCGCCCCTTCTAGAGGAAGGTTGAGAAAATAAGCGCCCACCTTTGGTAAGTACCAGTAATTAAAACACAACCATTCATGCTCTGTGACCATTTCTAACAAAAGATAGGGCTATGTATGACAGTACAGCGACCAATTGTCGGCACTTTGATCAAAATTGTAACAGTTTCAGTACAAAATCTATGCAAATGTACACAAAAATGTGACAATATCCGAAAATTTTGGGGAAATATTGGCACTCTCGAGGAGTCGAGTTAATTAGCGCCCCCCCCCTCGAATAAGCGCACCCCCCCCTCTCCAATAAGCGCCCCTCCTAGAGGTAGGTTGAAAAAAATAAGCGCCCAGGGCGCTTGTTGGAGGATTTACGGTAATTTCTATTTCATTCTAATTCATTCCCTCTTCAGCTAGTGGAGACCTTCGTCGGTCGTCTGGACGACATCAACGCCAAGGTGGCGCACAACGCCCTGGGATGCTATCTTTCTGTATTCAAATCTCTGTGCGAAAGGGCGTCCCGGGGCTGCGTCCCTGACCTACTGAAAGCTCTGATGTCCCAGTTGCCTTCCAAGAACGACGACATACGCGCCCTGGCCAGAAAGTGCCTGGAGGCCACGCTGGCCCACTTCGGTAAAGACGCAACACGCAACACGCCACGGATGGGACGCCAGAAAGAGTGACATGGCTTCGTTTCAGACAACACGGTGTTGATCATCCCATTTTCGATGACGACAAGGATGGCCAACGTCAAGCAGAAGCCGGACATGTTGTACTACTTTGGCAGTGAGTTGTGTTGTACAGCAACATACATATTACAGAGAGCACAGTACGCCAAAAATGTTGCGCGCAGTGCTTCGTTTAGTCTAATATCGCGCCTAGACAAATTTGAGCAACTTTTGGCTTGGTGATCAAATCATAAATTTCTCTGTTCCCTCGACAGATCCGTTAGTGCTCACCAGTGTGATGTGTGGTTAGTCATCCATTCGTATTTGCAGTATTTGCTTGTCACCTTAAGAAATCTGCCAGACGGTCTACAGCTCAAAGCCGAAACTTGTGGAAATGCACGCTTTGCCTCTTTTGGCTGAGTTGGTGCGTTCACCGTCCGACAGCTCCACAAAGCAGGCCACTATCGGATTGGCCAAAAGACTTGGTTAGTTGTGCTGAATATACACATGTGCGCGTACTGTGTATTAGTGTAATTGGGGCAAGTGTACTGTAAATTGGAATACCTATATAAAATATAATAATTTGAAATCAACTATTAGTAATGAAATGTAATATAGGGCTTGCCTATGTATAATGAATTTATGACTGACTATAACCGACGCAAGCAGCGAAATTTCGAACAACTGGGATTGCATTTTGTAACATATTGGGCTTGTTTAACTGTGTGACTGCAAGGTTACTGTAAGATATTCATAACACCAAGTCGAATGATACTTGGCGAAATATGGCAAATAATTCATGGTTCAACTAATTGAGTCTTAACTTGAATGGCTTCATAAAACTGCATAATCGGGTAAGCATTTGCGTTTCCTAAAATTGGTCTTTATGTAAGGCAATCTTTTACATTCTATCCATGACACAAATTTCACTGAAACAAATTTTTCCAGGCAAGCTGATGGGCAAGAGACAGCTTGTGGACTCGATGTCTTCTCTGACGCCGGACCAGAAAGCCGAACTGGAAAAGTGGCTTTAGAATTTGTCATCAAATTTTTGGACAAAGCGCAAAATTGCTGTATGGCTATTGGCTAGAAGACTTCTAACGATGATGGAAGTTCGGGTTATGTGATACAGACAGACTGAGTCAAACACAGCAGCACAGAAAGTTTTCCCCAGACCGGTTGCTTCTTTCTTTGCGAACATGCAGCGTGTTTGTAACTTTGTATGAACAATGTACCGTGACCGTTCAGTGTCGCAAAGTCGTATTGAATCCAAGCGTGTCGCTTGTATTGAAGTAAGACGTTTGCTGTCGGTGACGCCAATTGAAAACGGCAACCGCTATTTCAGTTACGTCTGTTTAATTTACTAGTAGTTTGCTTTACATTAGTTTATCTTCGTTTGGTTCTATGAACCTTAATAAATTATATTATTTAAAATTTATTTTATTGCACTTTGCTTTGTTTGTTTTATTTTTGTTTTGTTTTATTTATTTTGTTTTATTTTCCTTTTTCTTCTATTCTATTTATTTTATTTAATTATGTTTTATTGTTTTTACTTTATTTTATTTTATATTTTATTTCATTTTGTCTTATCTTAGTTGACATGATATGGTTTTATTTTATTTTATTTTACTTTTTTATTTATTTTATTGTACTCTATTTTACTTTATTTTAGTTTATTGCATTCTGTTTTACATTTGCACATTACGCATTAACATATTTTGTATGTTTTATTTCTGTTGCAATTAGCGATGCATATAAAAACTCCGAGTTACGAAACTAAAAACTAAACTAAACTAATTTTGGAGTTTTTTACCAACTAGCTGTTAAAAAACTCACAAAAATTAACTAATTTTGGGTTAGTTTTTTAACTGCAGTTAAAAAAGTAACTCGAGCCAGCCAGTTTTTTAACAGTTTTTTAATTATATCGCACTAGAAATGTGCTTTTGACTGATTATGACCATCAGAACTGTCAGCAATTCTCCAAAATTTGTCTGAAACTTGTCTCACTATCACCAAGCCACCTCCGACATAGGCCAAATCGGCCAAGCAAATGGTTTTTCAGGAATGACAAGACTCCATTTGCGGACTTTGTGACTAAAGCACTGCAGTTCAAAAACTAATTTTTAACTGCTCAGTTAAAAACTAGTTTTTGATTAAAAAAATTAACTCAGGTCCAGTTTTTTAACCAGGTAAAAAACAAAAAGTAACTCAGCTCCAGTTTTTTAACTAGGTAAAAAACAAAAATTAACTCAGGATTAGTTTTTATATGCATCGCTAGTTGCAATAGAAGTCGTTGGAGCGCCGTGTGCGACTCAACAGCTCGCTTAACGTCCCAGTCGTCGTTGCAGTTCGTTCGCGCGCCTCAGAATTCCAAGAATGAGACGCGCCAATTCGCTCGCACCGCCCATTTGTCGCTCCATAGAGTGTGAGAGTGACCAGACGTGCGTCTGTCCACTCTGTAACACGTGGGCGCTAGCGCGTCGCGAAGGTTAGTTGGTCGCAAGAAGGATGGTCGGATCCTCTTACTTTTATTACAAATTGGAGCCGCCGCCGCCGCCGCGTCTAGGCGGGGATTTGGGCCATTTTCTGGGTCAGTGTTCCTTCTACTCGCGCGACTGTCGTTTGAACGGTGGGAGGACGTCGTTATTCTTCTTTTCTTCGCCTTTGGAAATTTGCGTGTTTGTAACTGCGGGGTGTCTAGGTGCAACGCAAGATGAATCTGAGTATAGCACTTATGGTGGCGACGATACTGGCATGTCTGGCTGTCAAGGCGAAATGTGAGACGGGATTTTCTTTGTGATTAAGTGAATGACCACTGTAATTAAACCTTGCAATAACACCTCTTCCCCTTTTCTTTGCCTTGCCAATTAATTAGCATGTCATTGTCGTCTGGAAGAAGAAATGGGCATATTGCAGTATGCGTTATCTGCACTCAAGAACTTAGGTAGGTACCGTAACTACGCAAATAAGCACCCCCCTCCCTTTCCAACTCGGCGACATGCCTTTGAAGGTCAACGTGAGGATGGGGGGTGGGGGGGCTTATTAGAATTCATTACAGTATGATTTATTGCCATTATTCCTTTATCAATTAATCAATCTTTAGCCCAAGTTAGCGAGGATCTAGCCAAGGCGGGTTTTGGAGATCCCAGCGTCGTCTTTCTCGCAAGCGGAAGGCAGCCGCTCTACAGAATCGGTAGAAACGGGCCCCCGTCAGGCGTGCCTTCGCTGCCGAGAGGTGAGTTCAGCTATTCAACAGGATGATAGTAATTATTTGTGCAACTTGCGCCCCCATATACCGTACAGTGCCAAATAGTATACCGGGAATCCTATTTGGCACTGTACGGTAATAGGTCAGACGCACAGATCACTGTATCGCTCATCCTCCCTCCCCCTTCACAAATGCGAAGATTACCTGCCGAAGTGCGGAGATTTCATTGCAGGGTCGCAAGGACAGTATCGATTGCCAGGCTCGCTGCCGGATCGTAGGGCATACTATCCAGGTTTCTGTTTTGATTGTATTGTTACAATAAACTAATTTTGCACAAGTTCCATCACTGCATTCTGACAAACTTTCTTTAGTGCACATGGGCTCATCTCCCAGAAGACTTCAGTATCGTCTGAAAGCTGTCCAGCCCAGTCCAACAAGCTCCACGAAGCCTGCCACTGCTCAAAATGTTCTGACTACCTTGCCAACAGTTACTCAACAGCCCAGGACGCTTTACTTCACCCCTCCGCCTATTCCGAGACCGTTCGGCGACACCAGACTCAATGGTGACTGATGAACGCGAGGATACAGTAGAAACCTAAATAACATAGAGTGCGTCTAATAAATACAAAGGCGGGGAAGACGTAGTATAAGCGAGGAAAGATCATTAAATTGAACTAAATTAAATTAAATTAAATTTACTCAAAATAAATAAACTAAATTAATTAAATTAAATTGACTCAAAATAAATTAATTAAATTATTTAAATTAAATTAAATTAACTTAAATTAGTTTAAATAAAACTAAATTAAATTAAATTAAACTAAATTAAATTGAATTAAATTAAATTAAATTAAATTAAATTAAATTGGATTAAATTAAATTAAATTAAATTAAATTAAATTAAATTAAATTAAATTAAATTAAATTAAATTAAATTAAACTAATTAAATTAAATCAAATTAAATTAAATTGAATTAGAATAAATTATATTAAAGTAAATTAAACTAAATTAAATTAAATTAAATTAAATTAAATTAAATTAAATTAAATTAAATTAAATTAAATTAAATTAAATTATATTAAATTAAATTAAATTAAATTAAATTAAATTAAATTAAATTAAATTAGATTAAATTACATTTAATTTAATTTAACTAAACTAAATCAAATTACATTAAATTGAATTGAATTGAATTGAATAAAAGTAAGTAAAATTATTCTGAATTAAATTAAATTACAAAATTAAACTAAATATAATGGAATTATATCAACTTAAAGAGCATTTGACTAATCTAAACTAAATGAAATTAAACTACACAAACTAAATAAATTAGATCGAACTAAATTGAATTGGGGCAAGCCACATCAAATAAAATCAAATGAAACCAAATTCATTCTTGACCAGGCGCCGCCACCTGGTCCGCTTGGACCGCCTGGACCCCCTGCATCAACAACCAGCGAGTGAGGGTGCGAGGGTGCTACAGACCCTTTGGCAGCGCCTGTCATGGCAACAACCAGCAGACGCAACCCTGCGGCACCCCGCTGGGCTCAGAGGTCACTGCCAGCTCGGCAGTTGCCACCACGACCGCTGCAACGACGACGACCACAGCTGTGGAGGTACTGTAGTATACGGTAGCACTCTGTGTTCTGTTGTGCCAACGATCTGCATAGTGTGTGACTGAATTTAGGTGGAAAGAGGTACGTTAGGTGGACTTGGGGTCTGGGATTAGTGTTAACGCGTTGCGAACGTCTTGTGGAGTCCCGTAAATACTCCAATAGGCGCCCCCTTTTCTGAAGGCTTGTCCGAGCGGTCACAGGGATAATTCGGAAGTTTATAAAAATGACACTGCTTTGCCATTCTTACTTGGCGCTTTTATTCCTAGAAACACAGCGTCTCTCAACCTCGAAATTCATGGCATAATTATTTTACAAAGCGTGCAATTTCCGGGAAGAGTGCCATACAATTTCCTTCTTTCCCGTTGTTCAGCTCACAAGAGAGGTGCTAACAAACGATCCCAAGAGGCCACGCGTTGTCTACGCGCGTCGCGTGGGCGTCAACGACCCGCCAGTGGTCGAGGCTACTTGGAATCAGGTTTAGACTACATAGCTAAGTTAAATACCGTAAATCCTCCAATAAGCGCCCCCCCCCCCTCGAATAAGCGCCCCCCCCCTCCAATAAGCGCCCCCCCGAGAGGGAGGTTGAAAAAATAAGCGCCCCCCCTCCAATAAGCGCCCACCTTTTGTTAGTACCAGCAGCACTAGCACTACCATACGTGCTCTGTGACCAGTCCTAACACAAGTTGTGGCTACACATGACAATTGCAGGTAATTCTGATCAAAAGCTATACAGTTTCAGTCTGAACTCTACGCAGATGTGCGACAAAATGTGTCAACAACAGAGAATTTTGGTGAAATTTTGGCACTCCTGAGGGGTCGAGTTAATAAGCGCCCCCCCTCGAATAAGCGCCCCCCCTCCAATAAGCGCCCCCCCCCCCCCCCCCTAGAGGTAGGTTGAAAAAATAAGCGCCCAGGGCGCTTATTGGAGGATTTACGGTAAACAATAAATAAAATGAGAAATCAAAATAGGTAAATTGAATTACATTTTATCGTATTACAATAAATCAAACCTGATTATATTGAAACCAAATCAAATTGTATTCAATTTGATTATCGACTATTGACTATATGACTATCGAATATCGACAATAGGAGCGCTGAATGTCATTGTTTTCAAAATTGGCACAAATCGGGCTTGACCTGCAGTATAGTTTACACACTACGCAAAGCTCTAGACCGCATTTGGTGCAGGTTTAATGCCGTCATGAGTACCTAAATGGACTCTAATGCTGAGTTTTCTCCATTGTGAAAGTCCGTTTGGCTTGCTGAAGCGCATTAACCACGATTGCTCTATTAAACTTTCAAATGCGTAGGTACATTGTGTGTATTTAGGACCCCTGGCGTCACGACAGGCGACTAGCCCTTGCGCAACTCTATGGAAAGACTAGCCTTTTGAATGCTGACGATTCGAAGCAGAACTGACGATGGAAACTTTCCGCTTTGCCGCGCGGTAATTCTCGCCTTCTGTTATGATTTAGCGACTGTATACTGTGTGTCGCTCCCGCGTATCGTACTCTTCCTGTTCCTTGCATGGTACCACTGCGTCTAACAAGCGTATAGCTCATAGATTGCCAAATCTACTGGCATTCTATGCTACAGAGCACGCGCGCTCCGCAAAGTTCCACCTTCCTTCCCCTTTCGCCGCCGAAGGTAAACAAGAGAAGTGTAAGCAAGTCAACGGCGCTGAAACCACGTGGGAAGTCTAACTAAAGCACTCACTGCTCTCGAAAAGTTCTCTGCTATGCGGCAGAGCTAATCCTTCTTCCTTCCATTTGCTGCAACCCGACTTGCCTCGCTCTTTCTAAGACAAAGTAGTGCGCGCAGCAGCGCGGCTGTTGGAAAGAGTGCTCTGGAGTGTGTGGTGTGCTGTATTCTACACAGTTGTTGAACTGTTCGCTCGCGAATTCGAAAGTGAAACTGTGAAGCTCGATTGGGAGCTGGAAGCTTGTCTGTCCAATGACAGAATGAGGTGATAGAGGTCACTTTTCGAATTTTGGTTCAATGTCGAGCAAACTGTGCAGCCACCAGTCTTGTCGACGTCGTTGTACCACATTTTGCTAATTTGTTTTGTTATTGTTTTGTTCCTCCGCCCAGTTTTCTAAATTGTTTTGGTATTGTTCCAACCGTTTTGCGAAAAATTATTCTTGTTATTGTTAACAATTTAAGAACAATTGTACCTATATTGTTCCAGAAGAGTATGGATGCATTACAACAAAGGCTACTAAACAACATGGTAAACCTAGATGGTACATGAAGTTGCAAGGCGGGAATTGTCCTTTAATTGTTGTGCACTTTTACTGAAAATTGAAACAATTTAGGTACAATTAAGGATCTCTAAATTGCTTTGTTCTGGGCCTATTCCGCATTGTTTTGTACCTTGAAGCTGTGGAACAATTTGTTATTGTTCCTAAATTGTTGACTATTTAGTGGTACAAATTGTTAGGTACAATTTGTTCCCAGGAACAATCGACAAGACTGGCAGCCACACTGGGGGCACGTTCATCGAATTTGAACTGTTTGAGTGTAATGACGACGAGTTTTAAATGCGCGGCGATTGCCGACAGTTATAATTCAATGGCACGAAAGTTGTGTTCAAATTGTTCACGTCAAATTGCATTCTCAGCACCTAGCAAACACCGCTGCAATGGGGCATGCTAAAATACAGCATACCGTAAATCCTCCAATAAGCGCCTTCCCCCCCTCAAATAAGCGCCCCCCCAATAAGCGCCCCTCCTAGAGGAAGGATGAGAAAATAAGCGCCCCCCCCCCCCTCCAATAAGCGCCCACCTTTTGTTAGTAGTATCTGCAGTACTAGCACTACCATATCTTTTCTGTGCTCATTCCTAACACAAGACTGGGCTACGTATGACAGCACTACTACTAATTGCAGGTATTCTGATCAAAAGCTATACAGTTTCAGTCTTAAATCTATGCAAATGTGCGCAAAAATGTGACAACAACGGGAAATTTCGGCGAAATTTTGGCTCTCCTGAGGAGGTCGAGTTAATAAGCGCCCCCCACCTCGAATAAGCGCCCCTTATCCCATAAGCGCCCCTCCTAGAGGGAGGTTGAAATAATAAGCGCCCAGGGCGCTTATTGGAGGATTTACGGTATGCCAATATGCTAACATGCAGTATGCATAATGCCAATAACTATGAACAGATTTGTGACACCATTTGAAACTTCACCAATCAATTTCAGCCCTCCACACCACATCAACAATCTCCACCGCCGTCTCCTCCTTCTATCACTTCTATTCTTCTGTCTGCATTCACTACAACTTCAAAAAGTGCAAGCCCAGTGCTACTCAACCAAAGAAAAGACCTGTCACGACACGGGCTGTATGCTGCATGGGGGAAACTGTAATAGCGCCTGTCAGTGTGTTCAGAGGACGCTAAGACCCGCGCCTCTGCTCTGGCAGAGCTCAACAAGGGCGGTTTGGTGGAATTGACAATGGAAGAGAGAGAGAGACAGTTAGTGTGATGGTGTTAGTGTGATGGTGATCTGGACTGTATGATGAACGGTGTACGAAGTGCAATGTCTGTCGTTTAGTGTGCCGGTACAAATAACTTTCCGTCGTGGTTCGTTGGGGCGATTCGAAAGCGGCAGCTGTGTTGAAGCTTACCAGCTACCATTGAGCTTCTCTGGCAGTCCGAAGGTTACTGCAGGGAGTTACTTCTGCACTACCATAGCATTGCGAAGCTAGAACATTCACATGAAGACAATAAGACAACGAGGGACACAAGATACGTGCGCACTACGCTACAGTAATCACGTAGCCACATCCAAAGCAAACTCAACCTACAACCACAAAACTACAATTACAAAACTTTTTATAATCCTACTGCATGGTCTTATACAACAAATTCGACTGAGGGAAGAACTGGCGCTTGACCGAGTAACCGATCACCGTGCCTAAACTGGCCGCTCCCAATATAATGCCAGTGGCTATAGTCCATCGACCTCTCAAACGCTCCAGAATGCCCAGACGTCTGGTGCGTTCACACATGAATGCTGAAGATGGAATTGTACGTCGAATAGAGTATATAAATGTTGCAGCTAGTACATTATTAAATTAGATTAACTTACCGTAAATTAATTAACGAGCTAAGTCAAATTAAACTAGGTCATATATCTAAATAAGCCAACCAGAACAAGACTAAAATTAGATTACGCTTGGGTTGATTTAAATACAAATATCTAAACTAAAATAAATCAGAAAAGTTGTGTTGAATTAGGTTTTAAATTACGCTATGCAGAAATTAAACTAATCTCAGCCAGGTTGAAGTATAATACACCGCACGGTAAATTAAATTTAAAGCTCTTTGCTTGTGTTTGACCACAATAAATCACAAATAAAAGTTAATCATTAAAAAATATATTGCTATGTTGAAGATTTATTTGTTGTTGTGTTATACTTCAACAAAAGTTTGGATTGTATGTCTAAATTGAAATTTCATCAAAGCAAACAACGCACTGTTCGCAAACGCGTCCCCATCCTGCTGGAACGGTTGCAGTCTCATATTGGCCTTGAATTGAAGCGTCAAATCCGACCCCTGACTCGACAGGCGTCTCAAGGTGTTCTGTTTGAAATAGGGGTTGCCGTTCTTGGAAGAAAGCGTCACATTTAGACTGTGACGACAGAAAAAACTTTGCGTCACTGGCGCTCGAATGGGCGTCCGCTCGCGCCGGGAACTGGCCAGAAGGGAGCGGTCTGAATTGTTGTTAGAGGTCTAATAAGCGCCCCCTCCCTTCGAATAAGCCCCCCCCCACCAACTCCTATAAACGATCCTCTTGTTTGTCTAAGAGGTGATATACACCGTGTCCGTAAGATTCTCCAATGAAACGTGCAGCACAACGAACGAACTTCAGCACTGCATGTGTTGTTACCTACTTATGGCAGTCACTGTAACGCTGAGGAGACGTCACAAGTTACATTGAACAGTAAGCAACCGCCGTCTACCCTTACACCCCTCTATTGGGGGGGGGGGGGGGGGGGGGGGGGGCTGAACTAAGCGCAGTGGCTTGTATAACTGCAATTCTGGGAAAACTGTTCCGATGTTCGATCTGTTCGAATTTGATACGTAATTTAATCAATTCGACTCACTCGAAGGACTGTTGACTTCTAGGCTGGCCACCTCGAGAAACCACTGCCAGACCATGCTCGACTTGATCCGGTTCTTTTGCTGCTGCTGAAACACGCATCACAGTTTGTGACCTGCCTATCTATAGAATCCTATCAATTTGTAAAA
>JASAMZ010008347.1:0-35139 GCA_030248115.1 Linhomoeus sp. GSCO2_2 | reverse complement strand
CGACCGTGATGAAAGCCACGGTATAGGGCGGTTGAGGGTGAAGTAGAAAGGCGAAAAATCGGTGGAACCGATCCTCTTAGGATTGATTGCTGATTGGTCGTTGCTAGGGAAAAAGACGAGCGAGCGCGCTGCTGAACAAGCTGGCGGCGCCAGCCAGGGCTGCTCTTTCCTTTGTTGGCTTTATACGCCCCTCTAATCGGAAGAAGAAGAAGAAAAGTCCCCACTGGGCGCTGGTCTTTTGGCATGCTCACTTGGAACGGGTGCCTTGTTTACGGCCCGCCTGGCGTTTGTTCGTACTCGCACTTCCTCTTCGTCTTGTCTACGTGAACTAGAGATGAGTACAAGACGGTGGGCGCCTACATCTTAGTAGACAGCGACAACGGGCATGTACACCGCCTTGGCCAAGTATTCAGTCACAATTAGACGCGCTGTTTAAAGACGAGGGCTGGCAATTGGCTAAGGCCGTTATACCTTCTGGAGAAATTTTGGAAGAAATGAACCACATCCTCACTTAGAGAAGCTAAGCCGTCAACTGGCATTGGAGTTCAAACGTGCTTTTTGTTGATTACGGCGAAGCGGCTAAGAAAATTGACTTGCGGTGGACAGCCCATCGCCCTGGAGGTTGAAGGTGCAACGCTGCACTGCGCCAACTGCGGGCAGACGTTCGTGACCCCTTCAAACGCCAGACGGCATGAAGAAAACGTCATGGGGCCGTAAAACTGGACGAAAACACCAACAGACAAGGGTTCTTGGAGGACTTAGGCTATCAAGGCGGCCCACGAGGGGAAGCGGCAGCCTCATGAAATCAAGAAGTGGTGTAGATGCTACTTTGTTAGTCGTTGTAAACGGTGCTTCCTGCTAGATGACTATATGAGCGGCGCGACGGCAATGTGGTGCAGCTTCACTTGATCGCTTCGTTTCAGCGCTTGGTCAAAACACTATCCAAGGCCCTCAGAAAGAAATGGCTAAGCAGCTTGAAGACAGCAGCGCGTAGAAGACAGCGAGAAAGAAGTCCAAAGGCAGGCCTAGAAAACCTCTGTTATGATTCTGTGCCACATGGATGATTCTGCTGTGGTTCTTCAAGCCCTAATCCTGTGAAACTGTGAGTCAATGACACTTATCAAATAACAGACACTAGCTAATATATGCCTAGTGGTAAGTGAATATTGAAGTTTAAAAAGCCCTCCAAACATGTTACAGAAAACTTGTCTTTTAAATTTCCTCTTAATACATACGGTAAGGACATAGTATCCCAGGAGGTAGGTACATAATTTTGCCATTTTGTTCAGGATGGGAAGAGTTGTCAGCCCAGCGCAGCCGCTACTGTTCTGAGAAATATCTTTGGTTCAAGTCTGTGCCTCATTTTGTGTCAAAGGATAGCTGCAGCAGGCCAAGCCACTATCTCCTCATGCTTCATATCTTCTATGCTGAGGAGGGATCATGGGACTAGCTAAGCTGAAGGAGCGTGTTTGTGGTATATTCCCATTTGACCCTGGGAGTGTACAAAAAGGAAGCAGGCAATAAGGGAAAGGAGAAAGATGTTGAGAACTTTGCAAATTAATGCTTCTGGCTTCTCGTTGCTCTCAAAGGTCCAGGAAATACCTGAATTCTACGGTTAGCAGCTTGCAAGGTTTCAAATTACTGGAATTAACTATTGGAAACACTATAAGAAAAAACCTGCTTTTTAGTGGCATCTCTCTCCTGGAAGATAAGCTTGATCCCTGGAGTCAGCTCAGAGAGGATGAGTTGTGAGCCGTTCTTCAATAATCTCTTGTTCCAGAGAACTTAAGGGGCTGATATAGTTCCTAAAACCAGAATTCTAGACCACTTAGAGGTTTAAAATGCTGGCGCAGCTGCTGTTTGAGAAGTATGGCAGGTGAGGAGAGGGTGCTGTGGTCTATGCTGGGTGCTTCACTTCAGCCTCTCTGGGCCCTGATGGCTTTCTAATGGTAACCCTATTATTTTATTTTTAAAACCTACAAAGCTTGCAGCTAATGAATGTATGATGACCAGGATGATGATGATGAATGATGATGATGGATGACGAAATGCAAGTAATGAAACGAACGACAGAGGACTACTTGTTACAGCAACGCATACCATGTAACCGTTGCAAACAAACGTCCAGGGTTGGTGTTGGTGTAACGTTATTAGTCGTAATTGCTGAATTTCTGCTTGATAATTTATACAGTTGATTTCACAAATTCCAATTTTGGGCGCGTCCATTTAGGATGCTGATGCTTGTAGAAGATTAGGAATTGCTTAGTAGTTGAAGGTTTAGTGGGAAGGCCTTTGACGTCAGTTATTCTGGATAAAGACCACTCGTGCAGTTTCAATTCGTGTATTTGCTGGCGCAATTAAACAAGCTACATGATGCTACGCTGTTGCAGAACTTAGTTGTTCGTGATGATTTCTCGCCGTACTTAGTGGTCAAATCAAAGGTTGTGTAGTATTAACAGAAGATATTCAAGTTTTCAAATTACTTAATCAGATTCCTATGGAAAACAGCATTGTAAGGACGCCTGGTAGTAGTATTAACAGATATTCAAATTTTCAAACGATGAATTTAATTTGATGGCAAACACATTGAGGCGCTGCTACCAGCAATCGCTGGAACGAAATCCTGCATGGGCCCAAACTGTATTTAGCTGTTGATGATTTAAAAGTATACGGCTGAAGACTTAGCGGTTCAAAAGAGGAATTAGCGCAAGCGGGTAAAACTGTTGCAAGCCAAGAACAGGAATTGACCAACACCAGATGAACAGCTTGCGACTCAAGTGCGGCCGTTAGCTCCAAATTGCTGATATTGAGGAAGCCCGATCGCTCCAAGGAATTTACTATGTGGAGCTACGTGAATCCATGTCGCACTCGCAGGTAAGTCTCAAGGAACAACAAGGAATATTGCACAAGCCGAAGTAATCCTATGTAAAGGCAACTTCTTGTTTTACGTGCAGAGAAACTGGCTGGTTGGTTCGTCGAGTTGAGCGACGGTAAAGGTTTCCAACTTAGACGCTTCGGCTGCTCCATGAGCTATTGCATGTGCATGAAAAAGAGGCGCCTACAAGCCACCGCGCTAATTCTGATGTCGGAGTAAAGGGAATTTGAGGGTGCCCCGAGCATGCAGCAGCCCCTCACCTCGCCGCCCCTCACCAGCCTCAGTTGTCCACACCCACCCCAGCCGTCCCCATACCCCTGATGCTGGGTTGCTTAACCATGTATGACTCTAGGTGGCCTTCCACCAGTGGGCCAGGAGGATTCATGGGCTTCCAAAGTCACTTTACGCCACTCATACATGTTGTCTATGCACTGCCTGCTATAAAGTGTGTAAGTTTAAATGTGAAGCGTAGGCCATGTCTGAGTCACATTTTTCACTTAACTGGTTAATTTACTGGGTGACCACAGCTGGGATGAGTCAAACAACCATGTCTCTGGAGAGTCTGACTGTGAGTTATTCACACTCCCCTCATCTTAAGCTCTCAGTTTATTCATGCAGATTATCACTGATGTACTTGACATTTATTTTACTTCCTCAATGCTACTCAGTGTCTAATAAGAGAATTGGGAAAAAGTCCATGCCTCAAAGGTTAGAGGCTGTGACTGGAAAGTACTTCCAGAGGACAATTTAATACTGGAAAGCTGTATCCTTCAGTTTCTGGGTGTGTCAGTTTCACACCTGCCTTGGAGTGGATGAGGACTTGCTTCTATGTAGTTAGAAGCTGTCCACTTTGTATAAACCTAAACATGCACAGACTTTCACAGACAAAAGAATGCCTAAGCAGGTGCAGGGCTTGTACCTTAGAGTTCTGAAAACTTTAAAAATTTTTATGTTTAAAACTGTTACAACCACCCCCACCCTCCTTCTGCATACCCTACCTATATACTACACCTGACTCCTCCTCAGCCTGTTGACGTTGTAGCATGTAATTCTACGCCAACAGACTGCAGACCCCCTCTGAGGTGATGCTTCAGAACTAATACCTGATGCTTTCAACTGCCCACTAGCAAGGAAGTCTAGTGAAAGGTCAATCCTTCTGGGTGGGTGAGGAATCATTCTAGTGGGATAGTGCACTTATCTGTTGCAATAATTGTTGTCAACACCCTGAGGAGCATGAAAGGTGCTGTATCCTGTGTACTTAATCACTAGCAGGTGTTCATGGTGCTGGCTCAGCGTCTTCCAGAGAGTACTGTTGAAACTTGAGCTCACTTGTGTCTATGTTATGTTTGTATTGGTGTAACACACACTGTAGATGTGAGCGTAAGGTGTTTGTTAGATTGTGACAAGTGAATATCCACAAAACATTGTCCCAAGTAGATAGAAACGCCTTCACAGTGCCAAAGCTGGCCTGAGTGTGATGGTGGCCCACAGAAGGGTGAGCACTATCCACAATATTGAGTTTGAAATAGCAGTCCTCTCTCTGTGATTGCCTGTTGTTAGCACCTCCTAAGGGTAGCCTTGGTGAGGCTAAGTCCAAGACCAGCCCCAAGCGCCTTCTCCTCACCTCCTCTCCATTCCAGGTGGACAGACAGGTTGGAACACCTGGTGTGCACCTCCACTCCAGCTCTGCCTCCCATCCTCGGGCCCCCCTAGAGGGAACGTTCTGAGATGTGTGACAAAGAACCACCACATCACTTGTCCTCATGTGTCCTAGAAATTTTAAATCTTCCTCCAACCTCTGCATCAAGTGTATCCTTTTCAAGCTCTATCCAAACTTTTGCCAGTAATCTATTGTGTCAAACTTGGCTGCAGACTCAGAGGTCACCAGCAATCATGTGTGAGTTACATGAGTGGTATACTAAAGGACCCTGAAACACTTGGGATGACTATAATGTGAGCGCAGAACTGGGGAAGGGCTTAGGGAGGCATTGCTGGAGGGCGGGGCGGGTGGTTGGAGAAATCTTTTTGGAAGGGGGGGGGGTAAAACTTCCCTTTAACTTTTGTGAAAAAGTGCCAGAAACTAAAAGTCCAAAAAATTGGCCAAAATTGTTAAATTTCTGCTGGAAATTTCTTAAAATATAAATGGTTGCAGGTGTAGAATTGGAATATTTAAGTGCCTGGCTAAATTTTTGCTTTTTTCTAGTGCTGTATAAAAATTTTTGAAAATTCTAGGGCTATTTTGGATGTTCAGGGGGGCTTAATTCACAATCCTCGTCACAGGCTTGACTCAGATCCTGTCTGGCTGGACTGAGGGTCTGAGGTGGAAGTATATGTAACTGAACGTAGGACATTTGACCTATTGCTTCCCTTCCAAACACACTCACTCTTCCTTGCTTCCAGGAACCCGGGTCTACAGTCCGCCCGAGTGGGTCCAGCACCACCGCTATCGCGCCGCCCCGGCGACCGTCTGGAGTCTGGGCATCCTCCTCTACGACATGGTCTGCGGCGACATTCCCTTCCACCGAGACGAAGACATCGTCAAGGGACGACTCGTGTGGAGAACGGACGTCTCCAATGGTGGGAATATTGCAAAGTTGAGATTGTAAGATTGAGATTAGTCGTCATTCTTCTTGCAGAGTGCCGCTCCCTCGTCCGTCGCTGCCTCTCCTACGAGCCCTCGGAGCGCCCCCCGCTGCGCTCCCTGCTCTCGGACCCCTGGCTCCACGGGGAATCCACCCCTGGACCCTCTGACTCCTCCCAGCCCGACGACGGCTTCCTCCCTCCCCCTCTTTCGCACGCCCACACCGTGGCCACCCCCACCCTGGAGCAGCAGCAGGAGGGGCCAAATATGCAGGGGCTCCTGCACCACAACAACAACGTCCAGTTCAACTACAGCGACTACGCGCAACTGTTTGCCGAGCAGACGCAGTCCACGGGCGGCACGGTGCATTTGAGGCGCGCGGAAGACTTGAACGGGCCGCCGACCCTGCAGAGGGGGTCCCAGACCCTTGGGACCACCCCCCAGAGCCAGCCGGGCAGTAGTATGTCCAGCGGCTACGGGAGCAGCGACGACAGACGCGCCGCCTTCATTGTGGGCAGTATAGAGGACGATTGTGAAGATGACGACGACGCGCCATTTCATTAATTGAGAATGCGTTTTGTGTGTTTTTCTGCAGATATTTTGCATTCTTTTGTCGTTGCTCACGCACGAGAAATAGTAATCGCCCGCGACATACTGTTTGTCTGTGAATACCATAGGCACCCGAATGAGACGGCCTGTGTTATTCGGAGCTCTCTGCCGGACGTGTCTTTTCTTGGCTCTTCCCGCCGCTCTTTCACGTGGCTTTTTCGGGCCTTTTTCTGTCGAATTTTTTGCGCTAAAACGCACTAAAATCTTCCTTCGGGGCGCGACCAAATTTGCCGCACGACTTCTAAATTTCATGATGTGCGGCAAGATTTCGCCGCGCGAGAATCGGATCTCATTTTTTTTCTCCGCCGCTTTTTTGCGCGAGTGTTTTTTTCATCGGTTTGTACTACTACGTTCGTATTTTGTGCAGTTTTGAGGTATTTTAGTACTCGCGGCTTCTCTGATGTATTCTGGTGGATTTTGTCTTGCTTTTCTTGCTGCGCGGTATACGGTATACTGTAGGTGCGAAGATCGTCGCAAATGGAAATTCTATGTAGTCGGTAAACCAGTTCGCATTGAGCTTGCAAAGATTGGCCAATTAAAACCGATCAAGGAATATCAGCTTCAAAACGATGCGCACGAAATGATCAACAAAACGAAACACGAAACAGAATGAAACACGGAAGCCCGAACGAAACGAACGAGAGCCAAATCAACGCCCAAACTGAGAAGGCAGCACTTCAACGGTAATTATATAGAACAGTGTTACAAGAAAAGTTCAGTGCTGGTTTATCCATTCAATGGAGGTCCTGCATTGTATCAGAATCCGCGCCTAAACGAGTGCAGCAAACTGCTGCCACGATGATACATGTACCTATGAGGCCACACGCATACTTGTAGAAGGCTTTGTTGAACAGAACTACTTCGTTACGCTCTAACGCCGCCACAAAACCTTACGATTCGAATAGAGCCCACGTGATGTTTCATGGAGGTTTTCAGAACAGAAGACTTGCGGTTGCGACTTGTATAACTAATTTTGCCATTGGGTGGGCGTCATCCAGTTGCCGTTGCCACAGGTCGTTAACTGGTAAACCCGCCAACGCAGCGCACTGTTTTATCACTGAACTGCGCGCGAACTTCGCATTGATACCGTTTCGCCCACGGATGACCCCACTAACCCCCGCTCGAGAGTCAGCCGTTAGTATTTCTTCGTTATCAGACAGTTTTGCTATCTGTCACCCACTTGCGCAAGTTGGGCGCATAAGAAAGGCGGTCGAAACGGCCTATTACGCAGTTCGTTTCCTGTGGCACAACCAGCAAGAAAGAATACCGTTAACGAGAAGAGACGAAATGCAACCAATAGTTCTCTTGCTCCTTGTCGGCGTCTTGCAAAGCGTCAACGTAAGAGGACGCGTCGACCGCACCTTGGATAAAGACGCGGCCGGGGCGGCGGTTGTGACGGCGGCGATTCAAAGGGTTCAGGACACCTGCATCTTTGAGAACGACTTCCAGTTCTTGAGACGCATCTCTTGGGCTCAGGTGAGAATGCGTTGGCTGATTTTTGCGCTCTGCAAATTCTGTTGAGTTCAAATCAGTTTAGATGGCTTGAGCAACGGCGTTGTCCTTTCAGACGGAGTTCGGACAGCTGCCCGGCACGTTCGACCCGTCCAATCTCGGCGGCGTGTTCGGAATCACGCGCAACGACTTCGAGCACGGGCAAATGGCGGAGAATTTCGAAAGCGAAGCCGTCTTCAGAGACCTTCTCGCGAAAATATTCCGGAATTTCGGAATAACATTCGATCTTTCATTGTACGGCAATGGGGACGCTCGCATTCCGCTAGTGGGCGCCATTGCCAATAGAATGTTCTGGAGAACGATTGAGCCAATGGACCCCATCCCGTTCACCGCAGAAACACAGGCGGTGCCTTGGAAGCAGCTATACGGGGGTGCCGACGAGCTCAGTCAACAGGTCTGTCTATTGTGCGGCATGGTATGGTGGCGCGACAACGACGACGACGACGACGACGACGACGACGACGACGACGACGACGACGACGACGACGACGACGACGACGACGACGACGACGACGACGACGACGACGACGACGACGACGACGACGACGACGACGACGACGACGACGACGACGACGACGACGACGATGACGATGATGGATGATGACGACGACGACGACGACGACGACGACGACGACGACGACGACGACGACGACGACGACGACGACGACGACGACGACGACGACGACGACGACGACGACGACGACGACGACGACGACGACGACGACGACGACGACGACGACGACGACGACGACGACGACGACGACGACGACGACGACGACGACGACGACGACGACGACGACGACGACGACGACGACGACGACGACCAATTCTATTTCAGTATTTCATCACAAGCGCCGCAAGGATTCCCGAATTCTGCAAAGGCGCTGGAGCGGACGTTTTGTTCATATTGGACAGTTCCGGCAGCATCACTGCTCCCAATTATGATCGCATGAAGACCTTTGTTCAAACGGTTGTTAACGCTTTGGCTGATCAAATCGGGGAGAAGAAATACAAATTCGCTTTGGATTATTTCTCCACCGAGGAGCGGCACGGAATCGGCTTCAATGAGTAAGAACGACGAGCGAATATCAAAACGATTAGAATAATGTCGGTGTACTCTAACAAGCAACAACAGCCATCTCTATTCAGGTACAACAACGACGCACAGCGCTTCGCCGAGTTATTGGCACAAGTTCCCTACTTAGACGACGGAACGAATACCCACCTAGCGATCGACCTAGCCGTCAGAGAGACCTTCACGGAAGCCTATGGAGCGAGGCCCGCCGCGGAAGGGTTCGCCAAAGTCGCCATTCTCGTCACAGGTGGCAAATCCTATTTAACACCCAACAAATCCTTGAAAACGGTAATCAGAAAATAGCACAGAAAGCTTTTTCAGATGGAGAGTCGAACGAGCCCGATCTCACCGCTGAGGCGGCGGAAAGGGCCAAAGATGAGGGGCTCGTGTTCTTCTCCGTTGGCATTGGCGATAACATCAACGACGACGAACTCTTCACCATCGCCTCTGTGCCGAAATGTATGAGGAAGTACAACGTCCCCGACTTCGACGCGCTGTTGCAAGGTTGGTGCATGCTATCTGGTGTCGTCGTCGTCGTCGTCGTCGTCGTCGTCGTCGTCGTCGTCGTCGTCGTCGTCGTCGTCGTCGTCGTCGTCGTCGTCGTCGTCGTCGTCGTCGTCGTCGTCGTCGTCGTCGTCGTCGTCGTCGTCGTCGTCGCCGTCGTCGTCGTCGTCGTCGTCGTCGCCGTCGTCGTCGTCGTCGTCGTCACAGCTGGCATCTTTCGCATCCACGCATATGTAGTACCGTACCGCTTGGATTCCAGGCTTTCCCGACGAGCTTCTGGCGCAAACCTGCAAAACCCAAGCCGTCATCTCTCTCAATCAGACCGAAGTCACCTCCAGCGTCGAAGAAGGCGCCTACTTGTATTTTGAATTTCCCGCCAACGTCTCGACGGGAATTCGGCTCGAAGCGACCACCTCGAGTGGGACGGTCAACGTTTACGCTTCACAGGTGCGTACAGTACGTTGTGTGAAGTTGTGAACGCCGCAACAAATACCAAAGTCGCAGCAAATTCCAGGTGGTGCGCAATCCGGACCAAGTAGCCTACGACTTCAAATTCACGGCGCGCGTGTCGGCCGGAAGCGGCGTCACCATCACCGCTGACCAGCTGGAAGAGAACCGACCTGACAATGGACTAGCGGAAACAGACGACGAATTGACGCCTGTGTTCGTCTCAGTCGAAGGTACGATTTGTTTTCAAAAACTTGTGTAGTTCGATTCTATACTTGTGAGATAGGTACTATAGTTACTAGTTATTACTCGAATAAGTGATCCTTTGACTGACAGGGGGGGGGGGGGGGGGGGGGGGGGTACGATAATTACTTCACCCAGTAATACTACGTTGACCAATCAATGCGCTGGCTTCAATTCAACACCAGTTTCGTTTTATTAGGTGTCGATTCCGGTGTCAACGAGTTCAATATGGCGGCTTTGACGGGTGACAATTTCGAGAACGGCTCAACCAAGCTCACATGCGTTAGTTTGCTCGTGGTTCTTTTCAATTTGGCTCTCGCAATGTTCCTCTAGCCTTGTTGGGTTTCAAAGGTCCAGTTATCGGTTCGTATGTAGGTATACTGTGCTTCTGTCGGGTGCTATCGTGCATACTGACCTCACAATGATGACAATGTCATGTTCAATAGACAGGGGCTGGAGTTCGTCGAAGATTCTCACGTGACTACGGAACAAAGGAACACAAGCTGTGTGTGTAAAAAGTTCAACCTATACTTTGTGTCTGTCAAATGTTGGTGAACAGTATAGTGAACAGTATACACATCGTTAGCCGCATCTGGAGAAAGTGTCTTGAGAATGTGTACCTTAATGCCAAGTGCACCTATCCCCACGATACGCTTGTCTGTACAGCTGATCTGAAGCTCAGTGATATCGCCGCGTTCGCTGTATGTTATCGGCATGATACGACGCCGTTTATCTGATGTTTCCTACCTGTGTGGAAACGTCACATCCAACAAAAAAATTGCCAAAAGTTTGGTGCGAGCGAATTCCTGTTTTTAGCGTACGCATTTCTGATTCCGAGTGCACATTCATCAATAAACAGCTGTTCTGACCATCAGACAAAAATCTCGATTTTGAGATTTTTTTTAAAATTTTAATTCTAGATATCTCGAAATTTGAATTTATTAAAACTGTAAAACTATGTCACAAATTCTTATTGGCATACGGCCTTACCGTTTCTGCGTTTAAATTCGTAAAAAACGACGTTCTATTTTGTTGATTTATGGAATTTCGTAAAATAATCACGTATTTCTATTAAATTCCACATTTGCAAAAAATTTCTCTTGCGTTACAAATTATCCGCAGCCTATACTCTTTCCATTCCTGAAGAAATTTCGCCGCTATATCATCAGGTGAAAAAGTCGATTTTCAACATTTAAATATTTTGATTGAAAATATCTCGAAATTGCAATTTTAAAAAACTTCAAAACTATGTCACAAATTCTTATCGGCATACGACCTTTCCATTTCTGCATTCACATTCGTCATTAAATGACTTTGTATTTTAGTCAATTTATGCAATTTTGACAAATAATCGCGTATTTCTATTAAATACCACATCTGCAAAAAATTTCTTTTGTGTTACAAATTATCCGCGGTCCATGCTCCTTCCATTTCTGAAGAAATTTCGCGGCTAGCGCATCAGACGAAAAAGTCGATTTTCGACATTTTCGAATTTTAATTGCGAATATCTCGAAAATGCGAAATTAGCAACAGAAACGGACATCGGATCCGTACTCAGCGACCTCGAGTCTACTTGACCACATATGTCACACATTTTACTTCGGTGCCACGGAAACACAGACACACAGACACACAGACACACAGACACACACACACACAGACATTGTCAACCGTATATATATGTTGCAGTCAGTAGCCGTCTTCAGGCGATAGCCGTCTAGACGGCTATCGCCTGGTCGAACAGGCCGCGGCCGTCTTCTCGGTGAAAAGACGGCCATCGCCTGGTGCGTCAGGCGATGGCCGTCTTCTGCTCGAAAAGACGGCTATCGCCTGATGGACCAGTCAACAGCCGTCTTCAAAATGAAAGCTGTCGCCAGCGCTAGCAGGGAAGGGGCACAGCAGGCCTGAGCAGGAGGTGAAGTAAATGGAGGAGTGTTTATTCCACTTACAGTTTGCACTAAAACTCGGCCGGCGTCGCGCCTGGCGGGTCTCAGCTGAGGCTTAGCGCGACGACCAACTTCAGGGCGCGCTCCGCGCGCCCTGAAATCGGTCACCGGTCGCGTTAAGCCTAAGCTTCGACCCGCCAGACTGCGACGCCGACTGACTCTTGTGAACTGTGGGCGCAGGGCGAGCCTAAGCATAGCCTGAACTGGAAGGAGTATACTGTGTCCGAAACTAATACAGAGAAAGGAAAGACGGCCATCGCCTGACGCATCAGGCGATTGCCGCCAAGACGGCCGCGGCCTGACGCATCAGGCGATTGCCGTCTAGACGGCCGCGGCCTGATCGACCAGGCGACAGCCGTCTAGACGGCTATCGCCTGAAGACGGCCATCGCCTGTGACATATACACCTCGCCGCGCTGAGGCGCGGCGAAAAAATCCGCCACTCGCCTTTCGAAATGCAAAGGTCGCCACTCCAGTGAACAATTGAAAATCGACCAATTTCGGCGAAAATAACCCCCGTTCGCAAAAGCGCTCTCCTCGCCGGACAGTGCTGTTGAAGCTACGTCTAATGATCAGTGAGTCGAGACCTATCGAAAGAGCCCAAGGTAGTCTCCCCACGACTTTCCAGCGCCGAACACTGAGAAGTTGACGCACCCACGAACGCACGCGCACGTTTGGTGTCGCCCCGTCTCAGTCCGTTTCGACTAGAACTTACAGATGCGTATTCTGGCTTTCAGAACATAAAGAATCTTGCAGCATGTAAAACTGGCCTTGTCATTTGGTCGGTGTCGTCTCATCTCCATTGCGGAATGGTAGTACGCCAACGCGACCCACTGTTTTATCACTACGGTATATTCCGCACCCAAATTCGTAGTGATAACGGGTGACCCCGCCGGCTGCACCCCACGAGTGCGTCAATCGTTGAAAATTTCTCTCGTTTTCAGCTAGGTTTAGTTACTATCTGACAACCACTTACGCAACAAGTCTCTTTCAAAAAGCGGAGTGGTTTTGAGCTTAGAATTTTTACTGGGATTGTAGCAAGGCCCTTTCCGGTTTCGTGCAGCGTCTTTGACTCTCCTCGCGACTACACTTTTTGGAGTGGTCTTGCTACGCAACATTGGTATCGCTCGGGTTTAATTCTTTACACCAAGAAGATCATCTTTTAAGACTACATTTTAAAAAAGGCACTGGAATCTAACGCAAAACTACAGGTTAATTGTGAGCATGACTTGATGTTGGCTTGCAGTGACCTCTTCAGCGATGTCAAGACCGCCGCTCTGCAACGCACGAGTGCCAAGATAGTAGCAAACCAAAATCTGCAGTTTTCATCGCGTTTTGGTTACTGTAGCCCTCTCATTGACCTTTTGAAACTTTTTGTTGTCGGATTCTTGCTCAGGAGGTCGAGCGCTTCATTTTGATATGCAATTCGACTAGGTTCGATGAAGTTTTGACTTTTTGCGGACATTACTTCGGGATACTGTAGCGCGCAATTTTTAAAACTTGTTATTATTTCGACGTCACAGTTCGCGAGAGTAGTCCGAGGGCTACCCGTCGATGTGTCGAACTCAACCCAGCGACGTCAGACAAGCGAGTTATTAAGCCCGAAGCAAGCGTGTCGTTTCCAATTTTCGACGCGTTTTGGTTACTGTGGCTCTCTGTTTAAACTTTTAAAACTTTTTGTTGTCGGATTCGTGCTCAGGAGCTCGAGCGCTTCACTTTGATATGCGATTTGACTAGCTTCGGTCAACTTTTGTCTTAAAATGGACCTCACTTTGGGATACTGTAGCGCGCGAGTTTGAAAACTTATTTCAGTTTTGAACACTCAGATGGCGAGAGTAGTCCGAGGACTACCCGTCGATGTGTCGAACTCAACCCACCGACGTCAGACAAGCGAGTTATTAAGCCCGAAGCAAGCGTGTCGTTTCCAGTTTTCGACGCGTTTTGGTTACTGTAGCTCTCTGTTTAAACTTTTGAAACATTTTGTTGTCGGATTCGTGCTCAGGTGCTCGAGCGCTTCACTTTGATATGCGATTTGACTAGCTTCGGTCAACTTTTGTCTTAAAATGGACCCCACTTTAGGATACTGTAGCGCGCGAGTTTGAAAACTTATTTCAGTTTCGACCACTCAGACGGCGAGAGGAGTCCGCAGGCTACTCGACGATGTCTCAAACTCCACCCTACGACGTCGTACGAGCGAGTTATTAAGCCCGAAGCTAGCGTGACGCACGTACGTACGCACGCACGTACGTACGTACGCACGTACGCACGTACGCACGTACGCACGCCGAGCTCTTGATAGGGTTCGCTCGGCTGAGGTCGAGCGAAAACAAGCTGTGTGTGTAAAAAGTTCAACCTATATATAGTGTCTGTCAAATCTTGGTGAACAGTATAGTGAACTTTGTACACATCAATAGGCGTATCTAGAGAAGGCATCTCGAGAACGTGTGCCACAAATCAAGTGCAGCTTTTCCCACGATACGGTTGTCTGTACAGCTGATCTAAAGCTCAGTGATATCGCCGCGTTTGCTATATGTTATCGGCACGATACGACGCCGTTCATCTGAAGTTCTATACCTGTGTGAATAAACCGCATCAAACAAAAAAACTTGCCAATTGTTCTGTGCCGTTCTCTACCAGGAATTCCGTTTGGCGTACGACCTTTCCGTTTCTGCGTTCACAATCGTCAAATCCGTTGTTTATGCGTCTGCCATTTCTGAAGAAATTATGCCGCTAGCTCATTGGACGAAAAAGTCGATTTTCGGCATTTTCGTATTTTAGTCGTGAGTATCTCAAAATTACAACTTTTGAAACCTGTAGAACTGTGTCACAAATTCTTATTGGCATACGGCCTTTCCATTTCGGCATTCACTTCTGTCAATATATCGCGTTCGATTTTTGTCGATTTATGAAATTTTTACAAATAATCACATATTTTTACCAAATTTCACATTTACAAAAATCTTATTTTGTGTTACAAATTATCAGCTTGCTATGCCCTTGCCATTTCTGAAGAAATTTGACCTCTAGCTCAGCAGATGAAGAAGTCGATTTTCGGCATATTCGTATTTTAATCGTAAATATCTCGAAATTACAATTTTTGCAAACTGTAGAACTATGTCACAAATTCTTACTGGCGCAAGATCTTTCCATTTCTGCATTCGCATTCGTCAATAAATGACGTTCAATTTTTGTCGTTTTATGAATTTCGACAAATAATCGCGTATTTCTTTCAAATTCCACATTTGCAAAAAATTTCGTTTGTGTTACAAATTATCCGCGGTCTATGCTCTTCCCATTTCTGAAGAAATTTCGCCGCTACCTCATCAGGCGAAAAAGTCGATTTTTGACATTTTTGTATTTTAATTGTAAATATCTCGAAAATGCGAAATTAGCAACAGAATCGGACATCGGATCCATACTCAGCGACCTAGACTCTACTTGACCACATATGTCGCATACTTTACTTCGGTGCCACGAACGGACGGACACACAGACAGACAGACAGACAGACAGACAGACAGACGGACGGACGGACGGACGGACGGACGGACGGACGGACGGACGGACGGACGGACGGACGGACGGACGGACGGACGGACGGACGGACGGACGGACGGACGGACGGACGGACGGACGGACGGACGGACGGACGGACGGACGGACGGACGGACGGACGGACGGACGGACGGACAAACGAACGAACGGACGGACGGACGGACGGACGGACAGACAGACAGACAAACAAACAAACGAACAAACAAACAAACAGACGGACAGACAGACGGACAAACGAACGGACGGACAGACAAACGAACGAACGGACGGACGGACGGACGGACGGACGGACGGACGGACGGACGGACGGACGGACGGACGGACGGACGGACGGACGGACGGACGGACGGACGGACGGACGGACGGACGGACGGACGGACGGACGGACGGACGGACGGACGGACGGACGGACGGACGGACGGACGGACGGACGGACGGACGGACGGACGGACGGACGGACGGACGGACTGACGGACGGACGGACGGACGGACTGACGGACGGACGGACGGACGGACGGACGGACGGACGGACGGACGGACGGACGGACGGACGGACGGACGGACGGACGGACGGACGGACGGACGGACGGACGGACGGACGGACGGACGGACGGACGGACGGACGGACGGACGGACGGACGGACGGACGGACAGACGGACAGACCGACAGACAGACAGACAGACAGACAGACAGACAGACAGACAGACATTGTCATCCGTATATATATGTTGCAGTCAGTAGCCGTCTTCAGGCGATAGCCGTCTAGACGGCTATCGCCTGGTCGATCAGGCCGCGGCCGTCTTCTCGGGGAAAAGACGGCCATCGCCTGGTGCATCAGGCGATGGCCGTCTTCTGCTCGAAAAGACGGCTATCGCCTGATGGACCAGTCAACAGCCGTCTTCAAAATGAATGCTGTCGCCAGCGCTAGCAGGGAAGGGGCACAGCAGGCCTGAGCAGGAGGTGAAGTAAATGGAGGAGTGTTTATTCCACTTAAAGTTTGCACTAAAACTCGGCCGGCGTCGCGCCTGGCTGGTCTCAGCTGAGGCTTAGCGCGACCACCAACTTCAGGGCGCGCTCCGCGCGCCCTGAAATCGGTCACTGGTCGCGTTAAGCCCAAGCTTCGACCCGCCAGACTGCGACGCCGACTGACTTGTGAACTGTGGGCGCAGGGCGAGCCTAAGCATAGCCTGAACTGGAAGGAATACACAGCGTCCGAAACTAATACAGAGAAAGAAAAGACGGCCATCGCCTGACGCATCAGGCGATTGCCGTCTAGACGGCCGCGGCCTGATCGACCAGGCGATAGCCGTCTAGACGGCTATCTCCTGAAGACGGCCATCGCCTGTGACATATACACCTCGCCGCGCTGAGGCGCGGCGAAAAAAGGTGCATAACACGCTGAAGAGCGCAAATTGCGAAGCCAACGAAGCTCGCATGCGTCAGTTTGTTATCAATATTACTTGCATACCTAACTAATAATTTTCTGCTCGCGATTGATTTTGCATCGCGTACTAAGAATAGCGAGCCCGGGATACGTCCGCCCGGGAAGAATTATCGATACTGGATGAGTACCCTACTAAGATAATAGTATGGGATAAGTACCGTATCGAGAAGGATGCATCGCGAAAACCCCAAATTTCAATAGCTGATGCGGGTTGCTTTAAAGCAATAACGCGGGTTTATGGGTTAATATGGCTCTCGCACTATTCCTCTACATATCTTAGTCGGCTATTCAACGATCAGTGCTGGCGCGGGGTGCTATTATGTTTCGCTGGTCTCATGCCATTGTCATGTGGTTCAAGCAAAATCGGCCAAATTTCGCCGAAGTCGCGCGACCACAATAACAAGGGAACAAAGGCCGTTTTCGCAATCCACCACGGGACGCATGCCAAAAAGTCCTGAATGCTCGGTGAGCAATACATTGTACATATAATCGCCATAACACAGCTTGAATGGAACACCGACGGAACGCGTAGGTAAACGTCACTAAGGGATCTACAAATACCGTACTCGCGTCGCCTTGACTTCTTACAAAGTCGAAATACGATACCCAAGGATCGAAGAAAATGCAGAAATTTGTGCTTTCACTTTTGTTGTGCGTTTTACAAAGCGCCAACGTAAGAGGGCGCGTCGACCGCACCTTGGAGAAGGACGCGGCGGGAGCGGCGGTTGTGACGGCGGCGATCCAACGAGTGCAAGACTCCTGCATCTTCGAGAACGACTTTCAGTTCTTGAGACGGATCTCTTGGGCGCAAGTGGGGTTTCGATTGTATTATCTTCTTACAGTAATTCTGCCCCTGTTGACTGTTGCCAATTCACCTATTTTGTAGTTTCTTGCTTCGCCTTCACAATCTAGTCATCCTTGTTTGCCCTACTATTGAAATTCATAAATGCCTACTTATTTATTTACTTGCGGATTAATTAGTTTATTTCTTTACTTATTTTGTTTATTCAATTTGGCTATTCTTGTTTGATTTTGTTTGATTTATTTTATATTTATTGTTAATGCTTATTCGTTGCATTTATTTATTTGTTTATTCATTTATTATGTACCATGTCCACCATGTGATTGTGTCGATATTGTAGCTTCGTTGCAGACAGAATTCGGGCGGAAGGAAGGAACATTCGATCCTTCAAACCTCGAAGGCGTGTTCGGGATCACAGAAAACGACTTCCAAGAGACACAAACGAAAAGAAATGCGGAAAGCGGAGCCGTTTTCGAAGGTCTGCTTGCCAAAATTTCGCTGAAATTTGGGATTCAGTTCAACTCATCGGAGTACAATCATGGCGATGCTCGAATACCACTGGTTGGCGCCATTGCGACCAGAATGTTTTGGAGAAACGAGAGCATACCGTACACGGTGGAAACGCAGGCGGTGCGGTGGAAGAGACGATTCGGCGGCGCTGACCAACTAAGCCAGGAGGTTCGCTTTTGACTTGCGGCGCGCTGACGACGACGACGACGACGACGACGACGACGACGACGACGACGACGACGACGACGACGACGACGACGACGACGACGACGACGACGACGACGACGACGACGACGACGACGACGACGACGACGACGACAACGACGACGACGACGACGACGACGACGACGACGACGACGACGACGACGACGACGACGACGACGACGACGACGACGACGACGACGACGACGACGACGACGACGACGACGACGACGCCGACGACGACGACGACGACGACGACGCCGACGACGACGACGACGACGACGACGACGACGACGACGACGACGACGACGACGACGACGACGACGACGACGACGACGACGACGACGACGACGACGACGACGACGACGACGACGACGACGACGACGACGACGACGACGACGAGACGACGACGACGACGACGACGACGACGACGACGACGACGACGACGACGACGACGACGACGACGACGACGACGACGACGACCGTATCAAAGTATAAAACGCACTTCTAGCACTTCAATACGAGTGCCGCGCGAATTCCCGAATTCTGCAAAGGCGCGGGGGCGGACGTTCTGTTTGTGTTGGACAGTTCGGGCAGTATTTCAATTGAAAACTATCGACGCATGAAAACCTTTGTTCGTACTGTCGTAGACGCGTTGAAAGATCGAATTGGAGAAACACAATATAGGTTCGCTTTGGATTACTTCTCCAACGCTGCACAGCATGGAATTGCTTTCAACGGGTGAGGACAGCGCAAAGTCATCGAAAGTCAGCTGAACTGGCATTGCAATGCGATGATGTACCGATATGACTTGCCTTAGACGTTCGCTCATTTCAGGTACAACAGCAGCGCCGCGCGCTTCTCCGAATTACTTGAGGATGTTCCCTACGTAGGCGGTGGAACCAATACCCACCTAGCAATTGACATTGCCGTCAGAGAATCATTCACGGAAGCCAACGGATCGAGACCTTCTACTGCAGGGTTCGCAAAAGTTGCCATTCTTGTCACAGGTGCGGACTACCATGGTGCACCATACAGTATGTGAAGAAACTCAATCTGCAAAACCGAAGACCTTCAGATGGAGAGTCGAACGAGCCCGATCTCACCGCTGAGGCGGCTGAACGGGCCAAAGATGAGGGTCTCGTGTTCTTCTCCGTTGGCATTGGCGATAACATCAACGACGACGAACTCTTCACCATCGCCTCTGTGCCGAAATGCATGAGGAAGTACAACGTCCCCGACTTCGACGCGCTGTTGCAAGGTTGGTGCATGCTATCTGGTGTCGCCGTCGTCGTCGTCGTCGTCGTCGTCGTCGTCGTCGTCGTCGTCGTCGTCGTCGTCGTCGTCGTCGTCGTCGTCGTCGTCGTCGTCGTCGTCGTCGTCGTCGTCGTCGTCGTGTCGTCGTCGTCGTCGTCGTCGTCTCGCGCGCGCAACCACATCGATCGTAGGGTTTCCCGAAGAGCTTCTGGCGCAGACGTGCAAAACCCAGGCGGTCATCTCTCTCAATCAGACCGAAGTCGCCTCCAGCGTCGACGAAGGTGCCTACCTCTATTTTGAATTTCCCGCCAACGTCTCGACTGGAATTCGGCTTGAAGCGACTACTTCTACTGGAAAGATCAACGTCTACGCTTCACAGGCTCGTGAATCATATGCGGCTACCTCAAACATAGAATGGCACAATCAAGCAGTTTTAGCTCGTCCGCAACCCGGACGAAGTCGCCTATGACCATATGTTTTCGGCTAGTGAGAGAGTTGGAGGTGGGGTGACCATAGCCGCACAACAGTTAGAAGACGACGTGGCGAATGAAAGAAACCAAACGGACAACGAACTCACTCCAGTATTCGTCTCCGTCGAAGGTTCCATAAGTTTTCCTTTGTCACAATAGTTGGAACCGGTCTGCGGTTCGTATGTATGTATGTATATGTGTGCGATTTATTTGTATGTATGGAGTGTTACATGTGTATCAGTCCTACTTTTCACATGCACTGGTGGCTTCTTTTCAGCTTAGGACTGACTTTGTTTCAGGCGTCGACAGCCAAGGCAACGAGTTCATCATAAAGGCGCTGACCGGTGAAAACTTTCGCGATAGTGGTCCAAGAATCGTCGTCTCTGCCAGTTTGCTGGCGATTCTTGCGAACGTAAGGCTTGCCCTTCTGCTGTGAAGCGGCGCGTAAAACTTAACACAGATTTTCCAAAGTTGAGACCTCTGTAGGGACAAGGGCGCTCTGTAAATACTGCAAAATGGAATCGAATGTAGAATGTACATAGTCGAATTGAGCCGATTGAGTTATGCGGCACTGTACGCGGCTCGATGAACGACAGACACTGTAACAATTTTTCTCGCTGGTCTTGTATAATACACCTTTGATTGGTACTTCAGAGGATAATCCAGACTTCAGAGACGCTTCGCTGTGTGACACTCTTGAATAAGTGCATCTTAAAATCCTGGTTGGCGCGTCGTCCGTCATAGAAAACCGTCGTCACGTTTCAATGCAAGCGTCAGTCTTCACGCTATATAAATCTACATGCAAGCGTTACCGTTTTAACACAGCTTTCCACCACTGTGTAAACCGGTCAATTCCAATTCGAATCTCAAAGCAGAAGGAGAATGCTTCGTGCGTACCTATGTCTACTTCGCATCGCGTATTGTGGCGCCAACCGATTTCTACGCTCCGACGAGTCTAGACGGGATTGGGAGCGGTCCGTTCAAGTTTTTGTCCAGGGTGTGACATTGAGACGATATTCCGCCCCCAAGAAACGAGGCGCAGGAAACGGCGGCACACGGCCCGATGGGCAATTTTCCGCCCAGTAGTGGCCTCTTCAAATTCATACGCATTTCGCGCGCGCGCGCGTGTGGCGAAATCGGCGACTTTGTTCCCAGGGTTGTGACGCGTCGCCGCCGTATTTCGCCCAGCAAAGTGGAAGGGCGATTTGCAAGGCGGTCACTCCGCGTTTTGTCGTCTGTTGCGCGCGCGGCGAATTGCGTCGTCGTCGACGTCGTCTCTCAGCTGTGTTTGTGCGCCGTCGCGTGCTGCGGACGACGACCCCATTCCAAAAACGTGCGCCCGCGCGCGACGGCTGGAAGGCGACAATTTTCACGCCCATTACCAGAGAGAAGAGTTATTTATCGGCGGTCGGACCTTTGTCCGAAGAAACAGCGCCGGCCGGCGCGCGCGCGCGCGAGCGTGCGCGAAGTCACGCGCCTATCCCCTGCCCCCCCCCCTCCCCCTTCCAAAACTACCGCATCAAATGACCCGAAACCCCGACGTCTCCGCCGGCCGAAGGGAATCGTAGCTTATCTTCCCCGCGTCATCTCGAGCGGACGTTTCTTTGCAGGTTGGGGGGTGCCTTGGGGCGAGCGACCCGCAATCCGGACAATCCGTAAATCTCTCCCCACCGAATATAGGGCCCCTTTGATCCGCCCGTTCTGATAAAGGGGCGGCGCGAGGCGAAAATTCCTGCCTGTCTGTCGTCTGTCGCAGTGAGTTTCGGGAGATCCGCGACCGGGTTTGACGGGCGATTCTGGCCGGACGACAGTTGACGGGAGGATCGGTTAGGTGTGTCGTGAAGGTGTTAAAAGTGAGAGGAAGCTTACAGCTACATTCTACCGCAAGATTTAGATGAAAGGCCTGGTCGCCACGTCCACAGAAAGCCTGGACAGGCCAGGCGACGCCAGGATGGACGCCGATGAGATGAAGCACTTTCGGAAAGTCGCCTTCTTGGCAGTCGCCCTGGGAACGGTTACGGTAGGCGTCACGTGGCTTGTGTGACCTTTCGCTGCGTGTTTATGCATGGCGCACTGGTGCTGCCGCGAGCTTCAGTCAACTTCTGCTATAGAAGAGGCCGACAATTTTCCCAAAATTTGTCACGAGTCTTATTGTTCAACTCAAAGGACTACCATTCAGGTGCTGTGCTGCGTGATCGGTCTGCCCATGGCCTACAGCTACATTCAGAAGGTGCACAGCGTTCTGCTCAACGAGGCCGACTTCTGCAAGGCGAGCTTTGTTTTAAAAGTTGCTCTCTCGTCCGCGATAACGAACAGTGGTGTTGTGTAGTGTGTGTGGTGCCATGACAACAACAACCCTTCCAGCCAGATAAACACCGCACATACCGTAAACATTCCAATAAACGGCGCCCGGCTTATTGGAGGCGCAAAACCGGGAACGTCCGCTTCTAGGGTGTTCAGTATATATTTGGGGGGGGGGGGGGGGGGGGGGGGGGGGGGGGGGGGGGGGGGGGGGGGGGGGGGGGGGGGGGGCGGTGGGGGAGTTTTTTCTGGGGTGTTTGGGGGTCCGCGCCGGCGTTGCGGGTTTCCTCTGGTGGGAAACCGCTTGCCGGTTGGTTTGTGAAACCCGCTTGCGGGTTTTCCTGGATGCGGGTATTCCCTGTCCATATATATTGGTAGGCTGCTGGAGTCGGTTCGGTTGTTGTAGTTTAACTATCATCACTGACTTCCGTTCCACAAAGTGTTCTCCATGGCGGACTAAAGCTAGTCAATCTTCAATCTCCCTGTTTATTCCTAGCAATAGCAAATCCCCATTCCCCATTCCAGTCACGGAACCGGGATCTCTGGAGCCAAGTCGCCACCGTCCAACTGGCCAAGGGCGTTCCAGAAACGGCTGCAGCGGCCGTCTCCATCCACCACGAGAGGCAGGCGCGTCAGGCAGAAGACGACAAGGGTCTCTGGCTGTTTGGACGCTTCTACGGCAACGGGGAGGGTCAGCAACAGCAGCAAAATGGGGGCACCCTCAGAGGAGCCTACCAACAAGGACAGAACGGAGGGAGCGGAGGAGCGCAGAACGGCTATCAGGGCCAACAACAGCAGAATGGGTGGGTTTGGTTTAGAATGCAGTGTCGAGCGCCACCGATAGAAGTGGCAGCCACAAAGTCGTTTTTGCGAAGTCTTGAATGCCGCCTTGCCTCTGCCGCTGCGCGTAATCACAGTGCTTCCAATAGCATCGCAGTTACAGTGCGGAGGGGTATGATGAATTGGTCACCCTCTTCTAGGATAGTTTGCGATTCGCTTTGGAACCCTGCCAGTTAGCTACCGGCTGTAGTCACTCTGCCAACCTTTCTTTTAGCGGCCAGCAACAACAGTATCAACAGCAGCAGCAGCAGCAATATCAACAGACACAGAACGGTCGGCCGTCGCAAGCTCCGTACAACGGCGGTCAGCAGCAAACCACGCAGGGTTACGGTAGGCCGTCCACGACCCGCAGCCCGTACGGGAATGGAAATGGAAATGGAGACAAGGGAGTGGACACCAATGGACAGAAGCCTGGATGTAAGCGAAAAGTGGTGGTTGAGAGTGGTCACGACGACGGCGGCGGCGCCGACGACGACGACGACGACGACGACGACGGCGACGACGACGGCGGCGACGACGACGACGACGACGACGACGACGGCGACGACGACGGCGACGACGACGACGACGACGACGACGACGACGACGACAACGACGACGACGACGACGACGACGGCGACGACGACGGCGGCGGCGGCGACGACGACGGCGACGACGACGACGACGGCGACGACGACGGCGACGACGACGGCGGCGGCGGCGACGACGACGACGACGACGGCGACGACGACGGCGGCGGCGGCGACGACGACGACGACGACGACGGCGGCGGCGGCGACGACGACGACGACGACGACGGCGACAAAATTTAGGCTGCGCCTGCCGGTTCGGTCCACCTGGCCCCGAAGGCGACTCCGGGCAGGACGGCCGACCCGGTCAAGACGGGCGGCCGGGCCAGCCGGGCGCCCCAGGGAAGGATGGGGACACCTTGCCTCCTCCTCCGCCTTGTGAAAGAGAGTGCCCCGTTGGGCCCAGAGGGGACCCCGGAAAGCCCGGAGAAGCCGGGCCTCCCGGGTACCCCGGTGACGACGGAGCACCGGGCCTGGACGGGACGCCCGGACCCAGGGGACCGCCAGGACCCGCCGGCCAGCCCGGAACAAAAGGCAAAGTGTTGCGCACACTCCGTAGCCGTCCAAAAACCAAACGTCCACCTCCCACTGTTCAGGCAAAGACGGCCTCAAAGGCCCTCCGGGGGAGAACGGCAAGCTCATTCCGGTCAAGGGACCGAAGGGACCCAGCGGCGACCCTGGAGAACCCGGTCTACCCGGCTCGCCCGGAGAGCCGGGCAGGGACGGCAACGACGGCTACAAGGGCAACCCCGGGATCGCAGGGGACAAGGGGGACCCGGGCAGGGACGGGGCACCCGGAGCCCCGGGCAATCCCGGCCCGGCCGGGTACCCCGGCCCCAAGGGGTCCTGCGACCACTGCCCGCCGCCCAGGGTGCCCCCTGGCTACTAATCATTGTGTCTGTGCTCCTAGTGTGTCCCTGCAACGACGACGGATCGCGTCATCTTGACATGAATTATTAGGTGCGAACGCGTGCCCTTGTGATAAACTTTGCACCCAAGTTGCACTAAAGTATACCGTAGCCAACCCCGCGTCTTCTGGTTCGACCACTTTCGCCCGCTATGCGCAATTCCCGACTAGAGTTACCCATGAAAAGACTTCCATGTGTGTAAACCGCAATTCCCCAAACGCGCCATGTCGACATCTATCGTAGCGCTGTCTATTGTGTAGCAAATTACAGTATTCCCCGTTCTCTTCTCTTTTGCGCGTGACAAACTGATATCCTTCTGTTTGCTAATGACAGTCTACTGGCTTCACACTGATTTTGGTTGTGGCGACATTGAAGAATAAAGGTTCTTGTAGCCGCGTGTGCCGACGACGCAAGGAATTCGCAATTTAACCAACTAAACCGAATCGACCCTCACGCCAAGACTCTGCGAGTTTGGACACTAAGCAGCACAGAGAGTTTGGACGACGACCCGCTGACAAACCGGGTACTGTATCGGTTTGAGATTTGCCCAAGCCAACCGACACACCAATGGGTACCTACAGTCGCTTTCATCGGCGTACCAATTCGCATTAGCAGACTGACGTAGAGGGCTGAGCGGTGCACGAAGCCACCCAGGCCTCTCTAGTCGGCAGCCTCATTCGTCAGCTGTGGGGCCGGGCATCCGTCATCTGGTCACTCACTCAGTCAGTCAGTCAGCCGCGTTTGAACAGCCTTCTCCCTCTCTTCTCATCCGGTCACTCATTCTACCCCCCCCCCCCCCCCCTTCCGCTAGGCAAACACCCCACCCTGCGCCCCGTCCAGCTGTCCAAAGGTCAGATTGGGCTCTACCAATTGCCGTCTGTGAATAGTGGTCGTCAGACGCAAAATTGCGGAGAAAACGGCAAAATGCTGCTCCGTTTCGCGTTGATTCGGCCGGCGAACCAAACCGCAAGCTTGTCGGCTCGCGTCTGCGGTTCGATTCCCGAGCTCGGAAGCTGGAAGCCCGAAAATTCCCCCCAACTGATTTTGGCGTCTCTCGAAGCGCAAAACGGCTTCCATTTCTGGCAAGGCGAAGTCGAAGTTGCGAAGAAGCGACGGTTCGAGTACAAGTTCGTGTTCGAAAACGACGATGGCACTGTCGAGTGGGAGGGATTCGGCGAAGGCGACAACAGGACTTGCGATTTCGCCGAGAAGGACGGCCGAGTCAACGTGAGAATAGCAAATTTCGTTCTAATTACGGAACATCTGTACCTAGCTATAGAGTCACCTGCCTCTGGCAAGCAACAACTTGCAATGCCAGACGCCGTTACTATCCAAAAGATTTTGTCCAACGACGTTTCATGTTGCAGGATCAACTACTGTAGGTGCAGTAGCTTCCAAACTGCACGCTGAACTGTACCTACCAACATTCGCTCTGAAGTCATTTCAGGGCCACATCTTTCTCACGGCGCCCGCTCACTGGTCGGTGTTTGAGCTTACAGGGGACACCGAACTACTGTGGGCCAATGCGCACCCCGATATCACCACGTTTCCAACAGTCGTCAAGATTTTGGACGGAATCACCGTCGGTAGCAAGCCGAGGGATTTGAGCGAGGTTCACGACAGAGTTAACGAAGGTATCACAGCAGTCATCAATCTGGCGTCGTTCCCAAAAGAGGAAACCAGTTTCGACGACTATCAGTTGGCGTATGAGAAACTGGGCGTCGCCTTTCTGAGTTTCTACTTTGGAGAGGGCCATAATTGTGGACTCCAAGATGCGGGAGCGTCGATTCAAGCGGTGTTCTCACTGCAAGGTGCCACTTATGGTTTTAACGGTTTTCAACAAACTTATGAATTAATTTTCATTTGTTGTGAGAATTTAATTTGATTTAATTAAATTTGTTTTAATTAAATTTAATTTAACTTAATTCAATTAATTTTATTTTATTTAATTTAGTGCAATTTAATTAATTCAAATTAATTTAACTTAATTTAAAATTTAATTTAATTTAGTTTAACTTAACTTAATTTAATTTAATTTAATTTAATTTACCTTAATTTAAATTAATTTAGTTTAATTTAATTCAATTTAGTTCAATTTAATTTAGTCCAATCTAATTTAGTTTAATTTAGTTTCACTTAACATAATTTAATTTAATTTAATTCAATTTAATTTAGTTTAATTTAATTTAGTTTACTTTAATTCAATTTAATTTATTTTAATTTAATTTTACCCAATTTAATTTAATTTAATTTAATTTAATTTAATTTAATTTAATTTAGTTTAATTGTTTAATTTAATTAAATTGAACTGAATTGAATTTAATTTAATTTAGTTTAATTTGTTCAACTTAATTTAGTTTAATTTTATTTGTCCAATTTAATTTAATTTAATTTAATTTAATTTAATTTAATTTAATTTAATTTAATTTAATTTAATTTAATTTAATTTAATTTAATTTAATTTAATTTTTAATTTAATTTAGTTTAATTTAATTTAGTTTAATCTAAATTAATTTAATTCAATTTAACTTAATTTACTTTGATTTAAATTGATTTTAATTTAATTTGATTTGATTCCATTTAATTTAATTTAATTTAATTTAATTTAATTTAATTTAATTTAATTTAATTTATTTAATTTAATTTAATTTAATTTAATTTAACTTAATCTACTTTAATTTGATGCAATTTAATTTAATTTAATTCAATTTAATTTAATTTAATTTAATTTAATTTAATTTAATTTAATTTAATTTAATTTAATTTAATTTAATTTAAATTAATTTAATTTAATTTAATTTGATTTAATTTAATTTAATTTAATTTAATTTAATTAAATTTAATTTAATTTAATTTAGTTTAATTTAATTCAATTTAATTTGTTCGACTTAATTTGACTTAATCTAATTTATAATTTAGTTCAACTTAATTGTATATTCAACGTAATTTAATTTGACTTCATTTGATCTAATTTGATTTAATTAATACAATTTCACACAGTCATGTTTGCGATAATTTTGTACAAGTTCCATGTAAAATATATTTTATTTAATTTTATTCTAATTAGTCTTCTATTCTACTTAATTTGCTTAAGATTTTGCTTCGTTCAATTTGCCGTGGCTGAAAACTTTGTTTTTTCGCCGCCCCCCAGGGCGGCGAGTATATATACGGACGCTATTGTCTGTTCGTTCCTCTGTCTGTCTGTCTGTGTGAACGGAACAACTAGACATGACGGTTAGTGCCACCTAATGGAGTCGAATGCGCTGAGTAACGTGCCGATGTCCGTTTCTGTTGCTAATTTCGCTATTTCGAGATATTTACAATTAAAATACAAAAATGCCAAAAATGACACTTTTGTTTACAAACCGTATCTACGAAGTTCTTGCTGAAATGGAAAGGCCATTGTACGCGATGAATTTGTGACATAGTTTCGCATTTTAGAATTCACGAAATTAGGGATATTTTTATGGGTTTTGTCAAAATTCCCAAATTTCGACAAATTCAAACAGCTTAAATTTCAAAACTTCTTTGCACGGATGTATCGAGCATAGTCTGCCAAGTATTTAGCAAATAGTTTCAGCGAATATAATTAACGAAATTAGGAATATTTTCAAGGTTTTTGTCAAAATTCCCAAATTTCGACAATTTCAAACAGCTTAAATTTCAAAACTTCTTTGCACGGATGTATCGAGCATAGTCTGCCAAGTATTTATCAAATAGTTTCAGATTTTATAATTAACAAAATTAGGGATATTTCAAGGGTTTTGTCAAAATTCCCAAACTTCGACAAATTCAAACAGCTTAAATTTCAAAACTTCTTTGCACGGATGTATCGAGCATAGTCTGTCAAGTATTGAGCAAATAGTTTCAGCGAATATAATTAACGAAATTAGGGATATTTTCAAGGGTTTTGTCAATATTCCCAAATTTCGACAAATTCAAACAGCTTAAATTTCAAAACTTCTTTGCACGGATGTATCGAGCATAGTCTGCCAAGTATTTAGCAAATAGTTTCAGATTTTATAATTAACGTAATTAGGGATACTTTCAAGGTTTTTGTCAAAATTCCCAAATTCCGACAAATTCAAACAGCCTATATTTGAAACTCTCTTTGCCCGGATGTGTCGAGCATAGTCTGCCAAGTATTTAGCAAATAGTTTCAGATTTTATAATTAACGTAATTAGGGATATTTTTAAGGTTTTTGTCAAAATTCCCAAATTTCGACAAATTCAAACAGTCTAAATTTAAAACTTTCTTTCACGGATGTGTCGAGCATAGTCTGCCAAGTATTTAGCAAATAGTTTCTGATTTTATAATTAACGAAATTAGGGATATTTTCAAGGGTATTGTCAAAATTCCCAAATTTTGACAATTCCAAACAGCTTAAATTTCAAAATAGTTTTGCACGGAAGTATCGAGCATAGAACATATCTTTGTGTCGAACATATCTTTGTGTGGATGCATCGAGCACTAAACCCAAAAGAATAGGGCGTCGTCCCATTTATACCCTTTTCAATAGGGCGTCGTCCCATTTATACCCTTTTCAATAGGGCGTCGTCTCATTTAGACGCTTTTATTGCACTGTGTGCCTGCGGCGAGTTTTTCTGATCCATTTATGGATCAGTTGCCGCAATTATAAGCGCAAAGTGTGCCTGCGGCGAATCTTCTGACGCGGCGAAACCCCACTAGATTGTCGACTATATGTCTAGCGGCACTTCACTATCCAGTGCCCATTTTCGCGCACACGCTCTCAAGTTTACACTGATGCCAACGTGGTGCCACAGTTTTTAGACAAAGCTTGTTTCAACATATGCATGCATTCACTACTCTCAATTCTATTCTACCTGCCTGCGGTATTTCAAATTAAAACAGCATCAGTAGATTTAGGCCTGCTATTCTCCGGCCACTGCGTCTACATTCAAGCCAGCCGACCCCTACTATCCGCAACTGAAGTTGTGGCCTATCTGAGCTTCGTTCTGGGCCTCAGTCCGCGCCAAGCGATTTACGCCGCCGCCCCGGCGGTTCCCGTGGCGTGTCTGGTGGATGAAAAGATGCTGAAAGAAGCGCAGAGGAAGTTCCAAGCTACGTTTGGGCCCAGCAGTCGAATGCAAACCGATCTGAGGCGTTACTACTGATGTAGGCAAAGGGCATTGACTCTGACAATCGTTCGACTCTTAGTTTTGATGCAGTCGTCAGCTCGTCACATGCAAATTTCTTTGTGTTGGTGAATTTGCGCGTTTGCGCGTTTGCTTTGTCGATTCCCTTCGCTCCGCGTGACGAATTCGTGCACTACAACGGTCCTTATACACGCACGTGTCGTGGCTTTATGTGTCTGACAGCTGTGTATGACACTTCGCTGGGTTTGTTATCGAATAACAGTGTCCGACGTGTAGCTCTCGTCAGACGTTCCTTTGCGCATACAGCAGGTCAATCGAATCGACAGGCGACTCACATATTTCACTCCAAGTTTCAGTTAACCTCCAACATCGCAACTTCGCTGATTCACGTGTCGTGTAGGCGCCCCTGCCAATCGGTCCGTTGCCTTCCAAAGTGGGTGTGGCGCACATTTGACTAGCAAACCGCAGCGACGACAGCTCAACAGTGGCAACTCCGCCCACACTTCTTCACAATACTTGTCCCGCCCAACCCTTCTGACGCACCCCGTGGTAACGCCGCTTGCTGCCAGAGATTTCTTTCGCGTCCGTCTGGCTCCTTTCTCCCCTTCTCTCAAATTCGCGCATGATTAATGGCGCGTCCGCATTGAGCCCTATTGGCAACACAAAGGGCGGACCGGTCGGTGCTGTGCTTCGCCTAAGGAATGAATCGGAACCGGCGCGTTGCATAAAAGAATTGTTACAGTGTATTCGATTTAAAACGGAAATTCTGCAGCAGAATTTTCCATTCGACAGGTGCAATGTCGGTCGCGGTCGATTAGAGTTGACCCTACACAATCAACCGCAATCACAATAGTTGCGCTCAGAACAGTTTCCCCTCTCTCAGAAATGTTTCCGATTCTATTCCAATACCATCAATCCTGCGCATTTAAGGAGTACTGTAGGCGCTCTTTCGACGTCTGAAATGGACTTCGTTCTCCTAAGGGCCCCATTGATCAAAGCGAGCGCCCCCAATGATAATATTTGGCTGGCGCCCAGTTTCGAAGGGTGAAAATTTGGCGCCCCCCCCCCCCCCGAAATTAAGATTCCGCTGAAGATTAAGCGGCGTAAGTCGTAGCGCAATGCGGGATTAAGAAACGGCCGGCTACGATTTGAATGAATCGTCTCGATTTCAAATCCCGTGCAGCCCGCCAAAATCCGCGTCCGAGCGTGCGCGTGATGAACAAGCCGTCTGGCGGCTTTATCTGCCGGCGGCTGGCGGCTTTCAAGTGCGCTTTTGACCTACACTTTCTCTATGTAGAGGATGGCACAAGAACTGTACATGTACTACAGGGATCTGTCGGAAAGGCTCTACAAGTTCCGTACGGCGTTCGCGTTTGTTTGCATTGCTTGCGGCGCCAAGACGCATGCGGCTTGGCTCGCATTATTCACGCTCTATCTTGTATATCCCCCCCCCCTTTCCAAAGTGACTTGGCAGCTTGTATGAAAAGCTTGAGAGCTTTTATCCCCCCCCCCCCGAGCGCGGTGAAATCAAAGCGCGTTCGCTCTGGAATACTGATGCAGGTACAGAGTGTACACACTCTCCGAGTGGTATCCAGTGGCATTGCACCATTGTGGCACTGCTACTGAGTAGCCTTGTGCGTTTCAGGGGGGGGGGGGGGGGGGGGCACAAATTAAATTTTCACGCCCCCCCCCCCCTTCGCGGAGCATTGATTCGGCCGTGACACAATAGGCGTTCCCGAGGGGGTGCTTGTTTCACGGCCGATTGGCTAACGGCCCCCAGAACCCAGGTTGTGTGTGCTTCTTTCTATACTGTCTGGTATCAAGCTGTGGTTTCAGAGCCCCGGAATCCACCCCCCCCCCCTCCCCCCCCATCTCCTACCCCCCCCCCCCTCCCCCCAAGGCCCGGCACGCATAGTATCCGGCGCCACTGACGAAACGATGAGTCGCCGCCGCGGCCGCCTCTTTCTCAATGGGCGCTTTTTCGCAAAGTTGGGTCCGTGATTCGTCTTGCAGACAGGAAAAAACTCATCCTACTGCTGACGAGGCTACTGTACGAACGCGCAAGTCGCGCCGTCTTCCAATTTTGAGAAGAAGCAGGCGTTTTTCCCGCCGACCGACAAGCTTTGTCGGCCGATTATTAGATTCCTCAGGGGCGCACATGGGTCCAATCAGTTGCGCTCGCCGTCCGCGCGCTCGCCTTTTGAAAAGAGGGCAAATCCGTGTTTGAAAGCCCTAGCGCTCCCATGCCTGCGTCTTGTCACTTTCTCGGCTTAGGCGAATGCGTGCGTACAATGTTTGGTCGTGGTTGTGAATCAAAATCGCCAGTACTCCGTGTAGTTTGACGTTTGGAAGTCTAAAACGGTGAAATTTAGATGTTAAAAGTCGAAGTAGCGAAGAATTGCTCCATTTCGCGTCTAAACATTTGTGCAACAACCTTGTTTTACCGTTTCACTTTCCTCCTTATTCACTCGTCTCACAAACCCCTATCGACTATGTATGGCTGTGTGCGTCTGTCTGTCCACCGGCCGTCTAAGCGCCGAATTATATAGGGCATCGGCGGTTAAGTGCCATAAAGGCGTCAGTGTCTGTTTGTTCGCGCCTTGTAAAAGTCAGACGTCCCCTCTTAGCGCGTTAGGCGCCAGAATTCAATTTCCTTGGCCTTAGAAGCGCCCCAAGAAATAAGATTGGCTCAGCATCCCCTCTCTGCCTTAGGATTTATGGCGCCTCCATTCGCGTAAAACTGACAATACGTCGTCACTCTCAGTATACCGTAAGCAATCAGCGCGAGTGAGCTAGTGGGCTCTGAATACACCTAGTATTTCAGAAGCTCGCTTGCGGCGACAATAATGTCATGAAATCGTGACTCCAACAAAACAACATGGAAAGAAGAATTCTCCACTTGCCGCTGATTCTCAGCCTGTGTTGGAGTTCCAGTTTTGCCCTGAAATGCCGGGCGTTCAACGGGACCTCTCGCCATCGCCTGGTGGACTACGAGTGCCCGATTGACGCTGTGGGCTGCAGAATGCATCCGGCCAAGCCGGGGTCCGAACTGTATTACTATCGGACAGCGTGGGAAGAAGTGGGTTGCTACGCAACGTTAGCTCAATTGTAATTTGAACGGTAGGAGAAAATGGGTGATCGACCGATACTTGTGCCGCATGTCTAAATTAAACCTGCAGTAGGTACGATGTCTCCTATGTGTACCAGTGTTAGGTACACAGCTGTCGTCCGATCTGCTCATTCGTCACGCCTGGTTGGCTTTTGTTATGTTTTAGAGCAAGATCTGCCTGTTTCGAGACGATAGGCTCTATGAAGACGCAGAACGGGCCAAGGATCGACGCTACTGCGGGAAGAACCCTTTCGGCAACGCCGCCTGCGCTTGCCTAGGAGACCTCTGCAACAAAGACACGCGGCCATTGGTGGAACTTGTCAACGAGGTGCTGGAACTGACGAGCGATGGCAAAACTTCCACCATGCGTCGTCGTACCACGACAACGAAGAAAGCAGAGCCGACAACGACGACGACCACAACGACGACGTCGACGACCACAACGACGACGTCGACGACGACGACCACCACGCCGCCGCCACGGGAGACCACGGCCGCTCCTCGAAAGCCGTCCACGCGCTCGCAGCGCTCCGAGGCGACACCTACCGGACAAACGGAGAAACCCGCGACGACAGAATCGGCAGAGACGAACGCAAAGACGGAAAAGACAACAGCGTCAACGACGACAAAGCCCGTCGATGTGAGGGTGGCGGGAGGCCCTGGCAGTGTGGGTGGGGCCGGGAACACTGCTACGGCGACTAACGAATGTTCGGTGCTAATCACACTCTTGCTTCCTGTTCTGATTTGGCTTCTGCTCAACTAGTCGGCAGTACTTTAGTCGCTGATCTGGATGTGTTATAGTTCGTTACCCTCGCTACGTAGGTACACTTGGAGGTCTGATTAGTGTTCAGAGGAGCGATGTTTGACAAGCGAAAATTTTCTGGACCTGGAGCTCAAATTCTGCTGTAGTTTTTCGAACAAAAGTAACACGGTTTTAAAACTTTGCTTACGCATTTGCTCGTCAAGCGTCGCTTGTTCATTTTGAACCACTGAACACTGCGCCACCATTCGATTCGCGTTTGTTGACCTGCTAGTCGAGTTCGAGATCTTCTACATTACGATAATGTGCCAAACGTACTTTACTTCGTGGAACGTCGCGCTTACTACATGTATGCTGTCTCCGTTGTTTTGTGCTTCTCCTGAGCCATACTAATCCCGTTGTTGGTCGATCAGATGGAATGGTGAACTGGAGAGCCAACATACTTTGGATACCTAGACCTAGACCAATTGAGTCCAGTTTTAGAACACGGGCCTTGTCTCCGTCAAAGCATCTGTTAGTCCAATCACCAGAGGATGTGGCAGCGACGATTGAGGTGTGTAAACTCTCAGGCTCCTAAGCGTTGGCCCTGATCCTGAGTCTGTCTGTAATCTGTATGCTGTTGTACATAGCTGCATTGCATCCGAAGAATAATGGTTGTTTGCTCTAGAATTGCTCGGTTGTTCCTTTGCTGGCCCTTGCAGGAGCCTCTCAAATGTGTCGCTTATATGTAAGGGCACTCGAGGTGGTATGCTCTCACGGAGCGGCAGGCTGCTTCAGTGGAACTCGAGTCGCTCTATTATCCGACGTCGGCAGATGACGTGAGTAATTAGAAAGTGCAATTTAATTGATGCGATACCTAGACATGGCTTAATTTAAAAGTACTGCAAAGTGGCTTCTTTTCGCGCAGGCATGCCTGGGTCAAAACGCCTCCGAAATCCTGTTTTAGTTGTCCTGGATGGTTGGGGCGACTACTACTGAGTCAGTAACAACAACTCGCCAATGTAGAAGGAAGGAAGCGGACGAGTCTTTGTCACATCTCGGTATGCGGTTACCTTGGCTATGCTGTTTACAAAGCTTCAGTGCGTCGAATCGACCGCAACCGTCTAAAGTCTTGTAGCGTTATTACGCGCACCATGAATCCATGATTCCTTGGCAACACAAGCGAAACGCTAACAAAATTTTATGGTGTCCCACGAGAAAGAATAGGTACACTCATCATGCTGATTGCCGTAGCGACATTAGGGTTGTTCTGTGGCGTGACGACCAGTCTGAAATGTGTCGTGAAGCACAAGCAACCGCCTGTGGAATGGCCGAGAAGCTGGCAGAACTCCGAAAGGATGCAGAGTGGAATTCAAAATTTGGTCTGTAGTGGACTGGGTCTTACACGTCGCTATCTGGAACTGGTACATACCTACCCGCCTCCAGTGACTACACTATCCAGACAAAGTTACCGTAGTTTCCAATAAGCGTGACCGGCAGCATTGCCAAAAGCGTGCTGAGACA
>JASAMZ010008346.1:0-16146 GCA_030248115.1 Linhomoeus sp. GSCO2_2 | reverse complement strand
CCTGACCATTGGTGACTATCTTGGACAGAGCTGGCTAACGACCACTTCACTAGAAGCCCTATATCTTGAGATTGAGACAGCGCGCCAGGACCCTGTGGAACAAAGAAGGCATCGAATTGTGGTGCCATGGAATTTGTTTCTGCTCAAACTCATGGAGTCATGTTTGCGCTCGTTGTTCTTTGATCTCGTGTTTTGTAGAGGTCGCATTTCGAACTACAGATGGTGAACTGGCGAATTTTGGCATGAATTGCCGTCGTACAAGTCGCTTTGTCGTACCTTGCTTTTGCTTTTTTGCTTTGTTGCGTAGCCGCTCGTTGAGTCGTACTTCTGGGTCTGGTCTGTTATTATTGCAGTCTGTCACGGCGGCACTTGTCAATGTACGTTGATGTTGTAGTTGTAGAGTTCCAACGAGTATGCACACGCAGCTGAAGCGCGAGAGCCAGTTTGGTGAAGCGTTTAGGAAGGCTTGAGTGTGTGTGCGCTTTTGTGACAGTGGTGCTGTGCGAAAGTGTGTCACGATGATGTGGCTGGTGCTTGGAATTTGAAAAATGCGCGCGGTAACGGCACATATTAAACCAAACAGCGCAATATGTCGGGGTGTCTCTTCTATCGCAGTTCAACTTGCCTAATTGGTGTAATGCCTTCGTATACTGTAGTCCCAACCAGTCGGAGTGCTTCTATGCAGGGACTCCTGCACGTAATCCTTGTTACTCTAAGCTTGTTTTGAATTTCGAGCCTACAGTAAGACAGAACACCAAATTAGCATGGCGCCTACCAGCAAAGAAGTCGGCTTTCCCTAACAGCTCGTTGTACTGCCTGGCCATTTTGTCGATTCTTTGTCCGTAACCATCTTTGCCAAAGACCAGAGCATACACCGCTCCGATGTGCTGCAAAGGTGTGAGAATAGTGAGTGTGCGTGATTGGGGGAGGGGGGAGGGGGGGGGGGAGGGGGGTGCGTTAGGGCTTGAGTAGATAAGGAAATGTGGCTAGAATGAAAATATTGGATTTACTGGATTTACAAACATACAGAGACACAGGGCGACGCTATGGCTACTGCGATCGTTGGCCATTCTAAAGGCGGGGAGGGGGACTGGAAATGGATGGGGGTTGGGGGGGGGGTAGAAGGGACCCCCCCCCCCCCCCCTAGCAGTGTATATGTTAAAGTGACTACCCGAGTTCAGGGAGAACCCGAGTACTCGGGTTCTCCCTGGTTATTTAGTGAGAACCCGAGTAGAGTGGCCGACAAGCTGCGTATGACCGAGGGCGCGCGTGTGAGGCCGATGAAACTGTAAGGGGCGGCCCCTCCAAACCGCGCAATCTCTGGTCGGCGAGGCACAGCCGGCCTGAGCAGGAGGTGAATTAGATGGAGGAGTGTTCATACCGCTTAACGTTTGCACTAAAACTCGGTCGGCGTCGCGCCTGGCGGGTCGAAAACTGAGGCAACGCGACCACCAACTTCAGGGCGCGCTCGGCGCGCCCTGAAGTCGGTCACCGGTCGCGTTAAGCCTAAGCTTCGACCCGCCAGACTGCGACGCCGACTGACTCTTGTGCACTGTTGGCGCAGGGCGAGCCTAAGCATAGCCTGAATTCAAAGGAATATACAACTGTCAAAGACACATAATCCTAATGTCAACCGGACTTTCTCAAATTATGTTACAAATGCTTTCCCCAAATTAGAAGCTGCTATAGCAGATTAAAAGCGGCGATTATTTGTCCACTATGTAACTTGGTAGGTTTCATTGTACTGCGCGGGGGCCCTCGGTCGAGCGCGCCCTGCCGCCCGCCGCCTCTCTACTCGGGTTCTCACCAACTGCATCAGTGAGAACCCGAGTACTCGGGTTCTCACTAAATAACAAGGGAGAACCCGAGTACTCGGGTTCTCCCTGAACTCGGGTTCTCCCTGAACTCGGGTTCTCCCCGTGACATATACTCACATCCGTCAGCCTCTCAGTGAGCATGAGCTGTTGGGCCCTCTCGTATGGGTCTTTGGGCAAAATTGGATTATTTGGAAACAGCGTGTCCAAATACTCGTTGCAGATTTCGGATTCGTAGATGATTTTGTCGTCTTTTTCCAGAATTGGCACCTTGCCAAGCGGATTTTTGGCAAAAAGCCAGTCGGGTTTGTTCACAAGGTTGATGTTGACGATTTCCATGCTGCAAGGAAAGTGGCAATAATAGAGCGCGATACTGCTTGGATGGTTTGGGTTGATAAACTTTGACTACTACCCTTGAGTTAGGTAGTTAGTGACACCTACTGTATACTACAGTGGGCAATATTTTCATATACAAAGTGGTTTGTATATTTTTTTTGTATATTTCTTTGTATATTTTTTTGTATAAATACATATACATACACAAAATACAAAGTTTTTAAAATATACATATACATATACAAAACAAAGCAAATATACAAACTTTGTATATTGTATATTTCTACCGTAATTTCATACTGTATTTGTGCAAATTCTTGCAGATTTATGGTCAATTTGCCGGGCGGACTCCAACAAAATATTTCTTGCTTCAACCTTGAATTTCAATTATCTTCTGTGAGACATGTAATGGTACAGCATCACTAGGGAAATTCTGTCTGACGGCCAACATCCTTTATGCGCTAGCTCTACTGAAGTCTTGGCAAGTCATTTTGTAGAGATTCTTGTGTTTTTGATACGGTAGAACAAGCTGTGTGTGTAAAAAGTTCAACCTATACTTTGTGTCTGTCAAATCTTGGTGAAGAGTATAGTGAGTTTCATTCGCATAATTAGCCGTATCTAGAGAAGGTATCTTGAAAACGTGTTCTCCCCCTTAATCCCTGGCTGTCTGTCTGTCTGTCTGTCTGTCTGTCGGCCCCAATCACCCCGCCCGACTGGCCCGTCGGACCGATCCCAGCTATGGGGCGCTGCCCTGGGCCTGCGCCGGAGGCGAGCCGAAATTGGTCCGCTACGCGGAAAAGCCTACTGTAGGCGAGAAAATTCAAATTTTTAAATTACGCTCTCGACAGTGGAGCCCGCTTGGGTGGGCGGGCAAGGCTGTTGGTATGCCAGGTATGTAGGGTAGGCAATGTGCAACTTTTTACGGTTAGCCACGCCGCGCGCAGGCATACTGTAAGGGAGAAAATTCAAATTTTGGAATTTCGCTATGGACTGTGGAGCCTGCTTGGGAAGGCGAGCGAAACGGTTGGTGTGCCAGGTGAGTAGGGTAGGCAATGTGCAACGTTGCACGCCTAGCCACGCCGCGCGTAGGCATACTGTTAGTAAGAAAATCCAAATTTTTGAATTTCGCTATAGACAGTGGAGACCGCATGGAAGGTGATGCATGGAAGGCAGTATGACAACATGATAGGGTAGCAAGTGTGCAACTTCACAAAGTTTAGCCCGTTGCGAAAAAAATCCGCAAATGATAACTTTTCATCAACAAAAGTTTATTCTAAGCACGGGAATCGAACCAAGCCGATATTGTCACACAGTGAGGCAAATGAGGGGTTAGGCGGCGGCTGTCGAGCGAGGCGCGCAGCGCCGAGCGAGACGAAAAGCCTGGAGCGGGCGAGCGAAGCGAGCCCGCGCAGGGCTTTTCTCCGCGCGCGCCGAAGGCGCGCGCCCAGGCCGCTAGTACCACTATTAAAATGCAGCTATTACCACGATACGGTTGCCTGCACAACTGATCTAAAGCTCAGTGATATCGCCGCGTTCGCTATATGGTATCGGCATGATACGACGCCGTTGATCTGAAGTTTTATACCTGTGGGAATACGGCACATCGAACAAAAAACTTGCCAACTGTTTGGTGCAGTCATTCTCTACCAGGAATTTTGTTTGGTTGCGTATTTCGCGTTATGACGCTTTTGTCAATTTATAGAATTATGGCAAATTGTGGCGCATTTCTATACAATTCCACAATTGCTAGCAATTTTGTTTGTGTTACAAATTATCTGCGGTCTATGCTCTTTCCATTTCTGAAGAAATTTCGCCGCTAGTCCATCAGGCGACAGAGTCGATTTTCGACATTGACCTATAAATGACGTTCTATTTTTTGTCAATTTATGAAATTTTGACAAATAATTGCGTATTTCTATGAAATTACACATTTGAAAAATTTCTTTTAAGTTACAAATTGTCCACGGCCAATGCTCTTTCCACTTCTGCAGAAATTTCGCCGCTAGCTTATCAGGCGAACAAGCTGTGTGTGTAAAAAGTTCAACCTATACTTTGTGTCTGTCAAATCTTGGTGAAGAGTATAGTGAGTTTCATTCGCATAATTAGCCGTATCTAGAGAAGGTATCTTGAAAACGTGTACCACAATTCAAGTGCAGCTATTACCACGATACGGTTGTCTGTACAGCTGATCTAAAGCTCAGTGATATCGCCGCGTTCGCTATGTGGTATCGGCATGATACGACGCCGTTGATCTGAAGTTTTATACCTGTGGGAATACGCCACATCGAACAAAAAAACTTGCCAACTGTTTGGTGTGGTCGTTCTCTACCAGGAATTTCGTTTGGTTGCGTATTTCTGCGTTATGACGCTTTTGTCAATTTATAGAATATTGGCAAATTGCGGCGTATTTCTATACAATTCCACAATTGCAAACAATTCTGTTTGTGTTACAAATTATCCGCGGTCTATGCTCCTTCCACTTCTGAAGAAATTTCGCTGCTAGTCCATCAGGCGACAGAGTCAATTTTCGACATTTTTACATTTTAATTGTAAATATCTCTAAATTGCAATATTTCAAAACTGTAGAACCATGTCACAAATGCTTATTACCTTACGACCTTTTAATTTCTGCATTCACATTCGTCAGTAAATGACGTTCTATTTTTGTCAATTTATGAAATTTTGACAAAAAAATGCGTATTTCTATGAAATTCCACATTAGAAAAATTTATTTTGTGTTACAAATTGTCCACGGCCTATGCTCTTTCCACTTCAGAAGAAATTTCGCCGCTAGCTCATCAGGCGAAAAAGACGATTTTCGACATTTTTGAACTATAATTGTAAATATCTCCAAATTGCAATTTTTCAAAACTAAAAAACTATGTCACAAATTCTTATTGGCTTACGACGTTTCAGTTTCTGCATTCACATTCGTCAATAAATGACGTTCTATTTTTGTCAATTTATGAAATTTCGACAAACAATTGCGTATTTCTATCAAATTCCACATTGACAAAAATTTCTTTTGGGTTAAAAATTATCAGCGGTCCGTGCTCTTTCCATTTCTGAAGAAATTTTGCGGCTGGGTCATCAGGTGAAAAAGTTTTCGACATTTCTGAATTTTAATTGTGAATATCTCGAAAATGCGAAATTAGCAACAGAAACGGACATCGGATCCGTACTCAGCGACCTTGACTCTACTTGACCACATATGTCATGTTTCTTACTTCGGTGGCACGGACGGACACACACACACACACACACATTGTCAACCGTATATATACACCTCGCCGCGCTGAGGCGCGGCGAAAAAAGACGATTTTCGACATTTTCATATTTTAATTGTAAATATCTCCAAATTGCAATTTTTCAAAACTAAAAAACTATGTCACAAATTCTTATTGGCTCACGACGTTTTAGTTTCTGCATTCACATTCGTCAATAAATGACGTTCTATTTTTGTCAATTTATGAAATTTCGATAAACAATTGCGTATTTCTATCAAATCGACAAAAAATTTCTTTTGGGTTACAAATTATCAGCGGTCCGTGCTCTTTCCATTTCTGAAGAAATTTCGCGGTTAACTCATCAGGTGAAAAAGTCGATTTTCGACATTTTTGAATTTTAATTGTGAATATCTCGAAAATGCAAAATTAGCAACAGAAACGGACATCGGATCCGTACTCAGCGACCTTGACTCTACTTGACCACATATGTCACATATCTTACTTCGGTGCCACGGACGGACGGACACACACACACACAGACAGACATTGTCATCCGTATATATACACCTCGCCGCGCTGAGGCGCGGCGAAAAAATATACAATATACAAAGCATATACAAAGAAAACTTTGTATATATATTTGTATATATACAAAATACAAAATACAAAAAAATTAGATTGTATATATAGTATACATATACAAAACACAAACAAAATTTGCGATATTGCCCACTGTACTGTATACCCTGGAGGATGATAATTGGACACTATTTTCGATACGCATTTTGCTCAATTTTGTGAAAAAAATATCAAAATGGACACCATACTTGGACGAAAGTCCAAATAGAGCGATGTAAAGCCCCCCCCCCCCCCTCCCCCACCACCCACCGGCCACGCATACTATACCCAAAAGTTACTTGCAAGGTTACTAGAGTACTCAGACCAAGCAACGAGTCACAATTCATACCAAACAAGTATTGAACCATCAAGACCCAATTCTACGCGACAGTGACACCTCCGATGCAGGGACTCCTGCACCATAACTCATGTCTAACACGCACTCAATGTCCTTGTGAGCCAGCACTAGCAGAGTCCTGTGTGTGAAGGGGCAGAAACGCATGTTGTACATGTGCAGTTGACCCCTGGCCAACTTTGGAAGGGCGTCCCTGGAATGGTGACAGAAAATCTGGTTAGAAACTTGGCAAAATTGTGAAAAAATTCTGCAAAAATTTAGTGAATATGCAATGCTCTGAAAAATGCATGAAGAGCAATTACAGCACCTCAGTTTGGAGTACTGCATAGATAGTTAGGTTGTTAAGCACACGCCTCAGGAGCAAGCTTAGGAGAGGGGGGGGGGGGGGGGGGGGGGTGCGCTGCGCGAGGGGGGGGGGACGGCGGAGTGCGTGTGAGGGGGCCCAAAACCTGTGAAAACTTTCTACCCCGCTTTCAGCGCGACGCTGTGTAGATTATTCAGCGGCATATTGACAATTCGTTTCTGAAGATCTGTATCTGTCATCGTTTACGAAGTTCCATCATTATACAAGTGATACGTGACACTCCTTGAGTGTCAGATAGGCACTCCGCGTGATTGTTTTAGCAGACGGGGGCACAGAAACTCCAACAAGTGTTGCATTCCCGTTAAATTTGTTTGTTCCCATTTGTTTCAGCGTAGAACTAGGGTCTATAGCCCGGCGTGGGCCTAAGCAGATGCCAGACACTTAGTCGATGTGGAACAAGCGACGCGTTGGAGCAGGCTGTACTGACCTGACTTATAGCCACTCACAATGTAGAATGCCAGCGGCGCCCCAATTGTACAGGCGCGCCTTATCTACGCTACACAGCGGGGGCTCCCCCGCTGAGGTGGACGGCGTAGGTGCTACAGTACGATGCTCCTATAACTCGGTTCAATTGCGCTTGCGTAGACGCCTTTCTCAGTGCGTCTTATATGGACGGCGTACTGTAGGTGCAGGAAAATCCATGGCGGACGGTATTTTCGGAATTTCGCGAAATTTTACAGAGCGTGAGTATTCGGCCAAAATCAGGCTAAATATACCGCAAATCGCCAAACAAACGACGGATTCGTGTTCTGCGGCGTCAGAAAGCCCAGCAACAACTGTCAACACAATTTTGAAAATTCGACCCCGGGACCCAATTTTTGGCCGGCCGGGTGCCGAAATCAGGGTAAGTAAAGGCGTCCCAAATCGCAAAACAAACAACGGATTCGTGTTTAGCGTCGTCGAAAACCCCCGAAACAAGAGAAAACTCAATTTCGAAAGTTTGACCCCGGGATTCAAAAATTCGGCGCGGCCGGGATACGGTACCTCAAAATGGTCAAAACGCTTCGTCTAGACCAACTTTTAACGCGGAACATGATGCAACGGTCAATTTGCCGCTAAAGGCACGCTTTCCGGCTCAAAAATCCATTCAAAGTCGAAAATCCCAATTTTCCGCTCTGGACCCTGGACTTTTGCCACCGCGGATCTCCCGAGCGACAAGACCGATCTCGGCGGTTTTGGTCTCGAATGAAAGGTAATATAAGTGTCCAGGTCAGAAATTAAATTGGCGAGGATCCACCGTCGCAAACTCGAGTTACGATTTTTTAAATGTCGGGAAAAAATTAAAAATTTTGAAATTTCTACCGTACTCCCGCGTCGGACCACCTAGGGAGCCCGCGTTTGAAATTAATGATAGAGGACCCAAAGGCCTACAACATATCCAAAAATTACCAAATTCGAGCCACATTTGCGAAAGTTATGGCGTCCTGTTTTTTTTACTTAGCAAAAATTCGAATTTTTGAATTTTCGCAAAATTCTTCCACCGCCGAAATTTTTTCACCCCCCGAGCACGCTGCGCGTCGTCGTAAGCTATCTTTAAAAAAATTGGCTCTCTAAGTGCTTCCTGGCGAGCGCCAGCCCCGGACATGCTAACTGTAGGCTTTACCGCTCCTATAGCACTCCTTCGCTTTTCAAGCGGCGGAGTGCCAAAAATTGTAACTCTTGACACAACAGTAGATAAGGATCGAACTTCAACGCGTTTATATTGTTCATGCGCCTCTGTTTTGTCGCACCAGTTTACTCAACGCAAAAAACCTCGTTCACTGCAAACAATCCGCTATAATCGCACTGCGGCACAGCACCGAAACAACACAATTCCTAATTTTCAAGTGATTTCCTTTTCAAAGTCCTAATCCAATCCCATATCATAGTTGGGCGGCTGCCCGCCGGTGAGCCATCGATTATACTCCTTCAGATGTTGGGCGTGCGCGGGGCCACTGTGCGCCAAAGCCTTGACTATCTCCAGAGATTGCATCCTGAAGTGTAACAAGGAATGCGTACGTGCAGGAGCCCCTGCAGAGTACGTGCAGGAGCCCCTGCAGAGTACGTGCAGGAGCCCCTGCATAGTACGTGCAGGAGCCCCTGCATAGTGCGTGCAGGAGCCCCTGCATAGAGGTGCGTCGACCGGTTTGGGTCTACAGGAAAATGGAGTTTTAAAATTCACTACGTACTACATCAGTGTTTGTGCGCTCGTTTCGACTTCACGATTAATGCACAGTGTTAACCGTGTGCTGTGGCCTGTGGTGGGGGGGGGAGGCAAATGCTGAATATTACAAATCGTGTTCAAAAGGCAGTGGTCGCTACTCGAACTAAGTATTTTATTCGGCTTGACCTGAGCACAAGATCGTATATTCGTATATTCCGACACCGGGAATGCGGGTCAGAGCCGCAAATCCCAACCGCTAGAGTACTACAACAACCCAAATGTACACACAGAGAGAGTATGCCACCTTCCGACATGGTCTAGTGGTTAGGATTTGCGGCTCTCACCCGCAAGGCCCGGGTTCAATTCCCGGTGTCGGAATTAACGTTTTGCGTTTTTTATAGACATACAACATCCATGGTTACATAATTTTGAGGGATGAAATAAACACAAGTTTTAACTTTGCACATCCTTTTGACTCGAAGAGTCAACAAAAATCCCTACTTTACATCGTTTTGACGCATGAAATCCACAAAATATCCATCAAGCGAAACACACAACATCAAAACCGCGCCGCAGACACCACTTTGGATTTTTTTCGCGCTGTACACATTTGGTCAGCATTTTTCACTCCATTTGCCGTGTAAAATCCACAAAATGTCAGCTTTGTATGAAGCGGCAAACACACAAGTTGCTCAATTAATTTACGCAAACTATTTTTGCGCTGCGCTACTTACACGTAGTACGACTTATAACCTCTCAATGTAGGCAGCCAGTTTCCTATGCTTGCTTTTGTTGGGAAACTCAATGTTGAACCCATTCTGCGCCATGGCGACAGAGCGCTCGATGAAAGGCCACACGATGAAATCCGCCCAGCCGACTGCTGAGCCTAAAAGAGAATTTAAACTTATTCTAGTCACAATTTATTGATTTTTTTTGCCAAGAATTAACCTCCATAGAAAGGCTCGCTGAGGTTCTTTTCGCACACATCGGCCAACAGTGTAATTGAACGCTGTCCGCTTCCGTTCGGAGACACGGCGTAGATAGCTTCGCAGTGCTAAAGAGAAAACCATGTATGTATAGCGATGAAAACTGGAAACTGGCAACGTTTGCAGGAGACAATTTTAGCGACTTGTCACAACCAGGGTTTATTTTTTGCGCGATAGTGGGAGCGTTTGCTCCTAGAATTTACCAAACGCTCCTAGAATTTCAAGTTAGGAGCGTCACCACGCCCCTAAAATTACGGTAGAAATGTGACAATGACAAGATCTCCCATTATATCCAACTTTTACACAGTTCTTAGACAGTCACAGAACAATGTTGAAACGCAAAGATTTTTGCCTGCGGCGCAATTTTGTTGTTGTATGTACCATTTAAAGTCCAAACTAGCCAAATTTTTGGCTACGGCGCTATTTATAGTAGGTTAACATTGGGTTGTTGAAGAAAGGCTTGCAAAGGCCATTTTAGGGTATTTATATCCCTATTAAAAATGTTCGCGCCTAAATTTTGCTTGACGCTCCTAGATTTCGGATTTAGGAGCGCCATTTGCTCCTAGACCTCGGACGAAAAAAACCCTGGTCACAACCAACTACCTAGACTAGACAGTATCTTCAAAATTTGAAAATTCAAAATTTTTTTGCAGTACTCCTTTTCCCTCACTCCTGCCAGTCTGTCAGCCAAATTCTTCTGCTCCTCCCTTTTTCTACCATCTTTTGCCAACACTGGTTTGTCAACGCCATAATTCTTATCCAGCCATTCGTTGCAGTCTGTGGACTCGTAAATGACAAAATTGTCTCTCTCCAAAATTGGCACTCTGCCAATTGGGTTCTTCTCAAAGAGCCATTCCGGTTTGGAGGCCAGATTCACGTTGACGATCTCGACGCTGTGAAGAATCAATGCGCACTTATGCAGGGGCTCCTGCACCGAATATGCCACTCAACTCACACTCACTCAATATCCTTGTGAGCCAGCATCAGCAGAGTTCTGTGCGTGTAGGGACAGAAGCGCATGTTGTACATTCGGAGCTGTCCTTTCGACAGGGGAGGTAGTGGGTCTCTAAAACAGTTATTCTTTGGTAAAATTAAAATTTGTTCAAAATTGACCCAAATTTCTGCACTTTCACACCTGGGTCCAAGCGAGCGCGAGTGGAGATTCTTGAAAGGCATCTTTTTGTGAAAACTAGAGGTGAATTTCGAGTTTTACAGAAATTCTATCACTTCACAGATTCTCAAGTGGTGCGCGGACCCGTTGTGCACTCACGCACTGTGCTAAGCGGCAATTCTAACAAAGTTAGTTTCAAAACGAACGGTTTGTGGACAAGACGCAACGTTTGTCTGTGACGGGGGGGGGGGGTATCAATGGTGGCAGTGGCAGTGGCAGTCAGGGGTATGAATGGTGGCAGTCTGGCAGTGGCAGTCTAAATCTTTCTGCAAACACATTTTTCGGCAGACCGTCAAGATCTTCAATTTTGTAGTTGTCGACTTTTTTCGGAGTGGAAAAATTTCATATGAAATTCCGAAAAATCAAATTTTTGACCATAAATCCACGATTTTCATAAAAAAATAGACACATTACGAAAAATTGTTTCTTACAAAAAAGATGCGCTTTGAGGAGTTCTATACGAAGGGAATCGCATTTTGCAACAGTACATGCGAGGAGCACAAATTCTATTTTTTTGTACAATTACCGTAAAGTGCCGATTAGTTTCGCTCTTCTAATAGTTTCGTGTCTCCAATTAGTTTCGCCCCTGAGAGGCACATCGATTTAATAGTAGTATACGTGACACAAATCACAGTATCACAAACAAAGTACCTAACAGTAGTTGTGTTTAGCATGTTGTGTCACAGACGACAAGCGTTAGCTGAGTTTCGGTCGCTAGATCTAGACTCAGCTACGAAGTGCCAGCGGCAATTCTAACAAAGTTAGTTTCAAAACGAACGGTTTGTGGACAAGACGCAACGTTTGTCTGTGACGGGGGGGGGTATGAATGGTGGCAGTGGCAGTGGCAGTGGCAGTCAGGGGTATGAATGGTGGCAGTCTGGCAGTGGCAGTCTAAATCTTTCTGCAAACACATTTTTCGGCAGACCGTCAAGATCTTCAATTTTGTAGTTGTCGACTTTTTTCGGAGTGGAAAAATTTCATATGAAATTCCAAAAAATCAAATTTGTGACCATAAATCCACGATTTTCTTTAAAAAATAGACAAATTACGAAAAATTGTTTCTTGCAAAAAAGATGCGCTTTGAGGAGTTCTATACGAAGGGAATCGCATTTTGCAACAGTACATGCGAGGAGCACAAATTCTATTTTTGTTGTACAATTAGGTATGTGGTATTTTTGTGCCAAGTGGGTTAATCAGAGCAGGTGTGGTGAAAGTTAGATTTCCTTCTCATAGAACTCCTCAAGACGCATCTTTTTTGGAAGAAACAATTTTTGCAACGTGTCTATTTTTGTGAGAAAATCGTGAATATATGGTCACAAATTTGATTTTTCAGGAATTTTATATGAAATGACTCCGAAAAAAATCGACAACTACAAAATTAAAGATCTTGACGAGCTGCATAGATCGGTCGTTGTCCCATCTCAATCGGCCTGCTCTGCCGAAAAATGTGTTTGCACAAAGATTTAGACTGCCACTGCCAAACTGCCACCATTCATAGGTACCCCTGACTGTCACTGCCGCGCCGCTGCCACTGCCACCATTCATACCCCCTGTTTGTGACGCCAGTTTGTAAGTGAGTATGGTAAGTGGCGCCAGCAATGGAAATGACGCACCATTTAATCGAGGCGCAAATTTGGCCGCGGGCATAATGGTGCGACATGTGATAGACGCGCCGTTAATCTTCAAACGACATCCCAGTCCCACCAGGTTACTGTAGCGCAACCACCAGGAAACTCTGTTCAAGACCAACGTAGATTTGAATACCCAATTCCGAGTCTATAATTTAGGATGTCTCAGTTTATTTATAATAGGTAGGATTGCAATGTAGGACACTAACCCTACAACAGCCGAAAGCACAAAGTAACCCAACGGATGCGCAAAATTTATTGGGATGTCGCATGAAGTTTTCTGCAGGAGTCTTGCAATCTGCGCTCAACGGCTGTAACAAACAAGACGCGTCAGTATATTACCGAGGCGTCGATCATCTTTCGTTTTGTCGCTCGTGGGTAGAGGAAAGCGTCGAGTTGCCGGTTCGTCACGAAGCGCTACGGTACCGCAACGACACACGCAGCGTCGCGTCGCATGTGCGGCGTCACGTCACGCGCTCGAGTGCAGTGGTGAGCAGACAACCGAATCTGGGTCGCTGTACGAATGGGGCGTTGAGAAGTTGGCATTGACGACGGGAGCAAATGTCGCTGCAGCGAGGAAGGAGCTTGGGCAAGGGCGACATCTCGTTGCCGTCCAACTGCCGGCATGTTTGCCACATGGGACAAGATCATCCTGCCGTCCGGCAGTTTCATGAGGTGCCGTAGTGGAGTACAGTTTGGTTTGCAGTTGATTTGCGCGTGTAGATTAATTTGCATGTGTAAAGTTTGTCATGGATACTTCCCAGCTTTGGACTTTGCGATTTAGGCACAAGGACAGAACCAGCCAGCAGCGCCAAGGCCACCTCCACCACCACGACTGCCACCGCCGCCGCTGAAGGTGAGACTATTAAGTCCAAAAGGGGCACTGCTTGGTTTGCAGTTAATTTCTGTGTGCAAATTGATTTGCGTGCGTGAAGTTTGCCATGGATACGTTTTAGCTTTGGACTTTATGATTTAGTTGCAAGGAGGGACCCAGCCAACAGCGCCAAAGCCACCGCCACCACCGCAGCTGAAGGTGAGAGTCCAAAAACAGTGGCCAAGTATTTCATGCAGTCTTGTCACGTCATGAGTACTTTTCCATGATTACGTACAACTTATGCAGACAGACGGACAGACGCACGCCAAGCTTTCGTGCTGTGTCGCAAGGATGTGACCAGGCGAAAAAATAGCATTTCTCTTTTTTCGCCGCGCCTCAGCGCGGCGAGGTGTATATATACGGATGACAATGTGTGTGTGTCTGTGTGTGTGTGTGTGTGTGTGTCTGTTCGTCGCACCGAAGTAAAATATGTGACATATGTGGTCAAGTGGAGTCAAGGTCGCTGAGTACGGATTCGATGTCCGTTTCTGTTGCTAATTTCGCATTTTCGAGATATTTACAATTAAAGTATGAAAATGTCGAAAATCGACTTTTTTGTCTGATGAGGTAGCGGCGAAATTTCTTCATAAATGGAAAGAGCACAGACCGCGGATAATTTGTAATACAAAAGAAATTTTTTACAAATGTGGAATTTAATAGAAATACGCGATTATTTGTCAAAAATTCCATAAATTGACACAAATAGAACGTCATTTATTGACGACTGCGAATGCAGAAATGGATAGGGCGCACGCCAATAAGAATTTGTGACATGGTTTTACAATTTTGAAAATTTGCAATTTAGAAATATTTACAAATTAAAATACGAAAATGTCAAAAATCGGCTTTTTGGCACTCCGCTTTGCAAAAGCAGGAGTGCTATAGGGGGCGTCGGATTGAACAGAATCATCTTAACAGCTTTTCTCGCGCTACACAAATCGGATCGCCAAGCGGTTTTTTGCGTTAGATAGGTTGAGTCGACGCGCAGGGTGGACAAGAAACTAGAAAATTCCGGTAGTGGAAGAATTTTGCGAAAATTCAAAAATTCAATTTTTTACTAAGTAAAAAAAAGTCAGGACGCCATAACTTTCGCAAAAGTGCGTCGATTTTGGTGATTTTTGGATATGTTGTAGGCCTTTGGGTCCTCTTCATCCCCAGACCAAAACGGGCCCCCTAGGTGGTCCGACGCGGGAGTACGGTAGAAAATTTGAATTTTCAAATTTTTTTCCGGCCTTTAAAAAATCGTAACTCGAGTTTGCGACGGGGGATCTTCGCCAAGTTTTAACTTGTCCGAGAACATTATATTGCCTTTCGTTTGAGACCATAACCGCTGAAATTGCTTGTGCCGTTCTTCAGATACGCTGTGCCAAAAGTGTTGGGTCTCGAGCGGAAAATTCCGATTTTCGACTTTGCGCGAATTTTTCGGTTCGAAAGCGTGCCTTTAGCGGTAAATTGATAATTGCAACGTGTTCTACGTCAAAAGTTGGTCTAGACGAAGTATCTTGACCATTTTGAGCTGCCGCACCCCGGCCGCGCCGAATTTTTGAATCCCGGGGTCAAATTTTCGAAATTGAGTTAAAAGTTGTTTCGGGGGTTTTTGACAACGCTGAACACGAATCCTGTGTTTGTTTTGCGATTTTGGACGTCTGTACGCCGGTTTCGGCACCCGGCCGACCAAAAATTGGGTCCCAGGGTCGAATTTTCAAAATTGAGTTGACATCTCTTTCTGGGGTATTCGGCAGTGGTGAACGCGAATCCGGCGCTTGTTTTGCGTTTTGAGTTTCATTTAGCCTGCTTTGGCGTCAGAACACGCCCCAAACATGCCCAAACTTGACCGAACATGTTCAAACTTGTCCAAATATGTCCAAACATGTTCAAACTTGTCCAAACACGTTCAAACACGTCCAAACTTGTTCGAACATTGTCGGCGACACTGAACACGAGTCTGGCGTTTCCGCGAAGGATTATTACCGAGTAGTGAGACGCGAACAGTCTGCTTTGCTTCGAAACAAGCGGAGTGCCACCCTGAAGGTCCCCTTCAGCGTTCAACTAGTTCACCTGATGAGCTAGAGGTTAAATTTATTCAGAAATGGCAATGACATAGCCCGCGGATAATTTGTAACACAAAAAAATTTTTGCAAATGTGGAATTTAGTAAAATACGCGATTATTTGTCAAAATTTCAGAAATCGACAAAAATCGAACGCGATATATTGACAGAAGTGAATGCCGTAATGGAAAGGTTGTGTGATAACAAAAATTTGTGGCACAGTTTTACAGTTTTTTCGCCGCGCCTCAGCGCGGCGAGGTGTATATATACGGATGACAATGTGTGTGTGTGTGTGTGTGTGTCTGTCTGTCTGTCTGTCTGTCTGTCCGCGCATCGAAATAAGATATGTGACATATGTGGTCAAGTAGAGTCAAGGTCGCTGAGTACGGATCCAGTGTCCGTTCCTGTTGCTAATTTCGCATTTTCGAGATATTTACAATTAAAATACAAAAATGTCGAAAATCGACTTTTTCACCGGAATAGCTAGCGACGAAATTTCTTCAGAAATGGAAAGAGCATAGACCGGGGATAATTTGTAACACAAAAGAATTTTTTTGCTGATGTGGAATTTGATAGAAATA
>JASAMZ010008344.1:12500-19308 GCA_030248115.1 Linhomoeus sp. GSCO2_2 | reverse complement strand
TCCGTTTCTGTTGCTAATTTCGCATTTTCGAGACATTCGCAATTGAAAGTCGAAAATGTCGAAAATCGACTTTTTCGTCTGATGCGCTAGCCCCGCAATTTCTTCAGAAATGGAAGGAGCATGGACCGCGGATAATTTGTAACACAAAAGAAATTTTTTGCAAATGTGGAATTTAATAGAAATACGCGATTATTTGTCAAAATTGCATAAATTGATTAAAATACAACGTTATTTATTGACGAATGTGAATGCAGAAATGGAAAGGTCGTGTGCCAATAAGGATTTGTGACATAGTTTTGCAGTTTTTAAAAATTGCAATTGCGAGATATTTTTAATCAAAATATGGAAATGTCGAAAATCGGCTTTTTCACCTGATGATATAGCAGGGAAATTTCTTCAGAAATGGAAAGAGTATAGACTGCGGATAATTTGTAGCGCAAGAGAAATTTTTTGCAAGTGTGGAATTTAATAGAAATACGTGATTATTTTTCAAAATTCCATAAATCAACAAAATATTAAACGTCGATTCTTAACGAATTTGAATGCAGAAATGGCAAGGCCGTATGCCAATAAGAATTTGTGACATAGTGTTGCATTTTTAATAAATTCCAATTTCGAGATATTTAGAATTAAAATTTAAAAAAATGTCAAAATCGAGATTTTCGTCTGATGGCCAGAACAGCTGTTTATTGATGAATGTGCACTCGGAAACACAAATGCGTACGCTGGACACAGGAATTCGCTCGCACAAAACTTTTGGCAAGTTTTATTTTGGATGTGACGTTTTCACGCAGGTAGGAAACATCAGATAAACGGCGTCGTATCATGCCGATAACATATAGCGAACGCGGCGATATCACTGAGCTTCAGATCAGCTGTACAGACAACCGTATCGTGGGGACAGCTGCACTTGGCATTAAGGTACGCATTCTCAAGACACTTTCTCCAGATGCGGCTAACGATGTGTACAAAGTTCACTATACTGTTCACCAAAATTTGACAGACACAAAGTATAGGTTGAACTTTTTACACACACAGCTTGTTTCTGACGCAAACAACATTATCAATTCCCAGCTCTACGAAATCAAAGTCAGAGAATGATTCATTCACAACAGCAAACTTTCCAATCAAATCCTTCAGATCTGCGGCGATATCCACGGCCAATTCTATGATCTCAAGGAGTTGTTCAAAGTCGGCGGCAACATTCCCAATACAAACTACTTATTCCTTGGGGATCTGGTGGATAGGGGCTTCTACAGTGTCGAGACCATTCTACTCATGCTGGCACTTAAGGTAGATTACGGTAGCATGAGGATTTGAATTTTATAGGGTTGGAATGGGTGTCGTTTGCTTGTTTGTTTGAGTGTTCGAGTTTGCTTGCTTGTTTGTTTGCTCTTTGTTTGTTTGTTTGCTTGTTTGTTTTGGCTGCAAGAAGAGTTTTGCGGTTGTCCTGAAGTGAGTGAACGAAGATGATTGCTCGTCGCTTTCGAAGCGTTGATGTGTTGTTATCTGAGCTATATTTAGAAAGCTTTCAAACTTAGATAGATATGTCCGGAATCCGAAAAGTGCCCCGCATTCTTCAAAGCAGTATTCAGGTTCGCTACCCTGACAGAGTGACGCTGATTCGCGGGAACCATGAATCAAGACAAACTACTCAGGTGGCGTGACTATACGCCATATAGGCACTTCAGTTCGCAATCTGCAGCTACCGTATGCCAATCAAGTATACGATTGCAGGTCTATGGATTCTACGACGAGAGCTTACGCAAGTACGGCAATGCAAACGTGTGGAGGTGGTGCACGGAAGTTTTCGACTATATGAGCCTTTCTGCGGTTGTAGACGGCAAGGTAAAAGGTTTTTAACCCGATTGGTTTTGCAAAAGTCAACACTATACTTTGTAGTATTATTTCCTACGGCTTTTCAACTACTTTGGTGAGCGAAACTGTCAAAGAATGTTAGGTGTAACAGATTCTTCTAAACCTTTCAGGTGTTTTGCGTCCATGGAGGATTGTCCCCGTCAATTACCACTCTAGACGAAATTCGAATTATCGATAGGAAACAAGAGGTGCCTTCTGACGGCCCTATGAGCGATCTGCTCTGGTCCGACCCCGAAGGTGTGAAAATAGTAGAGTTGAATAAGGTTTAAATTATTGTTATTTAAATGTAAAATAAATATCATAGAATAACATCAAACACAATAAACAAGTCAAGGAGAAATAAAATATAATCAAAACAAAAATCAATGTCAAAATAAAATAAAGTAAAGCTGAGTGACAGCAATAAAATATAAACACAAAAAAATAAAAGATGAAGCATAAAAGATAGAAACAAACAATGCAAATTAGATTAAAGTAAGTTAAGCTGAGGTAAATTAAATTAAATTTAATTAAGTTAAATTAAACAAAAATAGATAAAATAGATTTGATTTAGATTAGATAAATTAGATCAATTTTAATTCAATGAGATAAGATATGATAGATTCAAATGTCATTAAATTAAATAAAATAAATTATATCAAGCTAACCAAATTAAATTAACTAGAGTAAGATAAAATAAAATAATGTTAAATTATATTGAAATTAAACGTAATAGAGTTAGGTTAAATTAAATTAAATTAAGCAGAATTCAATACAGTGCATAGGATTAAATGAACTACAATGCAACAAAATAGAATAGTACCGGGTTTTTCCGCTTAAGCGCCCCGGGGCGCTTACGTTGAAATGGGTCCTCTGGGGACCTAAAGTTGGCGCCATGTAAGCGCCCCGGGGCGCTCAAACGGAAAATGCTCTAAAGTACTGTAGAAGAGTTCTGGTGACTTATTTTTAGTGCTGTCGTTGTGCACAAAAACTTTTGTGCACAAACCATTGTCTTTGTCTTTGTGCACAAAACAAGACAAAACAAAATGGATTTTGATGGCTCCGGACAAAGACAAAACAAGACAAAATTAAAATGGTAGTGTAAAAGGACAATTGTCCTTTTTTGTCCGATTTTGTCCGACAATTTGTCAATTATTGTCCTCTTCCAGGCAAATATTCATTAAAAACACACAATATTCGACAAAAATATTCTGAAAAAGTCTTGGCCAGCAAAGCTGTTGGCATTTACACACACGCACATCATTGACTGCTGAGCAAATGCATGCCTTGGTGGATTTGTTATCTTCGTTTCAACAAATCGAGAGGCAATAAATTTGTACGCCAAACGTTTTCGTGGCAATCGTGACTCAAAGGAGGTCATCAGTGGAAGAAACAGGGGTCGGACAAAACGATTTTTGTCGGACAAAATGCTATTTTGTCGGACAAAAGAGGACAAAAAAGGACAATTGTGCACAAAACAAACAAATTTGTCCTTTGAAGTCTTCCGGACAAAACAAAGACAAGACAATATTAACTTGCGTCAAAAGGACAAGACAAAGACAAGACAAAACGGAAACTGCCCGGACAACGACAGCACTACATTTTGGCGTTCTGTTCATTTAAAAGCTTCTCTAAGTGTCCAACCGACAACTTCCAGCCTCAAAGACGTCACATGCAAGCTTATCGGGCAGTTACAGTGAACTTCAAAACAAAATGAAACCCTGTAACTCGGCGCGGGCGACCTACACAGCTTCCTCAGCTTCTGCCAAACCATATATATGCGCCATTTGAGCAATTTGCAGCGTCACTGATCAGTAAAACTTGCATAACAATGGTCTGAAATGTGTTGCTATTGTAATATTCCAAGTTTTCTCGCGTAATTGACCCGTCCGGCCTGCTATTTTACTGACATCACAGCGAAAAACTTTGGCACCACGTAAGCGCCCCGGGGCGCTTATGTGGCAGCGAAAACCTCGTAAGCGCCCCGGGGCGCTTATGCGGGGGGGGGGCGCTTAAGCGGAAAAACCCGGTAATGAATAAAATAAAATAAAATGAACCAAAAGTGAATTAAACTAAATCATATTGAATTAAATTTATTATATCTTTTTTATAAATTATGCTAAACTATATTTGTCTCCATTAGATTATTGATTTGAACTGAACGAAACAAACGACGGTTTGAATTGCATTGCCGCTATGTTCAGAAACCCAAGGTTGGGCCGTTTCGCCAAGAGGGGCGGGGTATCTTTTCGGTTCGGATGTAACGGAACAGTTTCTGGAGACCAACGGGCTCGAAATGATGTGCAGAGCGCATCAGTTAGTGATGGAGGGTTACAAGTGGCATTTTGGGGAGAAGTGTGTCACGGTTTGGTCTGCTCCCAACTACTGCTACAGGTGCCTAAGTGCGGTTTAGCTTTGCCTTTACTTTTCCGGGTCTATAGTTGACATATCCAATTTGACTTGTTGAATGCTAGGAAAAGTCCATTTTGCTAGCTCCAATCTAATTAGCTTTGGCTATGCCATTAGTTCTAATTGTTTTGCTTCTGTAGTTTGTTTTACTGCCTTATTTAATTTTGTAAATTGCTGCAATTAGTTTGGCCAGTGCCGCATCCGATTTCATTTCGTTTATTCAAACAAAGAAATTATATTTTACGTCGCTGTGGGTTTGAATGTACCGCACGCATTCTATCTGTTTCACTCGAAATACGACGGCAACAGTTTTATTGATGTTCTGCTTTAGAGCCGGCAACGTGGCCGCAGTTTTGGAGTTAGACGACGCTCTCCATAAAGAATTCACGATTTTCGAAGCCGCGCCGCAGGACGAAAGGGGACACCCCAGCCAAATGAGAGCTCCGGACTATTTTCTGTGATTTGTAATGACGCATCGGTAGACTGAACCATGTGTGATGGTTAGTTGTGTAACATGTCAAAGTCAGGCGAAGAACTTGTGAACTACTTTTCGACAGATCCACACTGTTCCTGTTTGCTTTCTTTGCCTCTGGGCCTAGGCTTCGGTGATCTTGGAAGTTTACGGATTCTGATTCGCGAAGTGTCTTAATCATACGCGAGTTCGGACTAACGCTGGCCGTTGTGTTACAAATGGTAGGCAAGATCCCATATCTTGTGCTGTTTGTTTATTACTGTTCGTTGGACTACAAGTATGCAATATGCATTCAACGCACAAGCTTTCTATTCTCTCAGGACAACTAAGAGAGGACAAACAGTCCACGCATAACGCAGGTTTACGTTGTACTTTCCACACGAGAGTATTCGTTTCTGGCGAAATTAGTCTTCATTGGGCAAAAATTTGGCACTTTCACAAAGGATAACGAGACAAAACGAAGCTCGGTTGAGAATACACTGTACGTGGTTATTTAGAAGGCACGAACGTTCTGTATGGAGGAGGTTGGGTGGGGGGCAATTTTCAGGGTATTTAATGTGGGTCTACCAGACACAGCGCTCCTAGCCGAAAACGACAGATTCTAGAAAGAACGAGAGTCGAGTGAGCCGAATGGTAATGACGTATCTCCACTCACTCCCACCCCCAACACTCCTCTGCGGTTACAGTCATCTGTAGATATATGTAGTGGCTACGGCTCGGGAATACATCATAGTGGTATTCAGATCAAGCGTACGGGATGGAGTAGCAATGGCTCAGCTTTAGGCAGGATTTCTGGGTACATTTGCGACGCTTCCTGGCAACTCCCTGCTCTCTATCTCCCCACAACGCGGCGAGCGATACACATGCTCACGTTCTGCAAAGCAGTAAATACATCTCCAGTATGACATAGATTCAACTTGAGTTGCAATTTGAGTAAAACACCCAAACGATGAAATGCTCATTTCTACATAACTTACAGTTCTATCATACAACCAAACAAGACACCTTGTTTGGATGGTCAGCGGCGAGGTTCTGCGGTATTCCGCACAGGCCTTGGTAGATATGGTCTTTCTTGGCCGTGGTCATGGTTGGGGAAAAGTTCATTATTTCACAGCCAATTCGGCAGCCGTTTGTGGCGGTCCTGGCCCCGCTCGAGAGGCAGCATTCGTAGCCCGCTGAAGAAAGTATTGCGTCGTCGTCGTCGTCGTCGTCGTCGTCGTCGTCGTCGTCGTCGTCGTCGTCGTCGTCGTCGTCGTCGTCGTCGTCGTCGTCGTCGTCGTCGTCGTCGTCGTCGTCGTCGTCGTCGTCGTCGTCGTCGTCGTCGTCGTCGTCGTCGTCGTCGTCGTCGTCGTCGTCGTCGTCGTCGTCGTCGTCGTCGTCGTCGTCGTCGTCGTCGTCGTCGTCGTCGTCGTCGTCGTCGACGTCGTCGTCGACGTCGTCATCTGTCATCGTCGTCGTCGTCGTCGTCGTCGTCGTCGTCGTCGTCGTCGTCGTCGTCGTCGTCGTCGTCGTCGTCGTCGTCGTCGAACTCACTCGTCACATTGTACACGGTCCGCACGCCGGGGATTGTTTCCTCCAAACAACCGGTCACTTCTTTGTGACTTTTCCCTCTGCAGATAGCTCGTCTGTTGCCTCTGGCCTCCCACCAAGTTCGATTGACGAAGGACCGATCTTCCAGGGCCTTCAGAATCAGCCTGTTGCACTTCGGCTTCAGATAGATGGACACCTCGCAATCCACCATTGCTGAAAATAGTATTCTTGAATTTTTAGAAATCTCAATTTACCGGGCCCTGTTACTGATTGGGAACGTGATGCCTGGGATTTTGTTCCGCTCACGTCAAACTTTGATTTAGTGCGCGATGCATGCAGAAACACTTCCTCTGTCAGAAGTTGAATCAAAACAGTTAACAGCTAGCGCGAGAAACCACCAACCTATCAGGAATTCTTGGCGTTTGGCCAGTTTGGCCGGCGTCAGTGTCGTCGTCGATTGCGACACCGCCATCTGGGCGAAGAATATCAAAATCTGAACTTTGAGATTCATCCTGCTTGCGATTTCAACGTCGCGCCTCA
>JASAMZ010008344.1:0-7500 GCA_030248115.1 Linhomoeus sp. GSCO2_2 | reverse complement strand
CCCATGAAGGGAAGAAGCCTTACATAGCACCAAGTTGTCTTCTGGCTTTGGCAGAGCTCTGCAACTGAGTTAGCACTGTTGGAATGTGGCCAGCGAACCAAACATAAGTGACGACTGTTGAAATACGGCGTGCTAAGTGTGTAAAGTGCAAGTCACCAGTTTGGTTGAGAAACTTTGCTTGAATTCGAGTAACTTGGCTTGAAAAGCCACCCTTGTTAAATTAACAGAGTGTGTTGTGCCATCTCGCTAGACAAACTGCGGTGCGTTTGATGCAAATTGCCACTGCTAGTCTTTCAAGTTCACTCAGTCCCACTGCGTTGCAGTTCGCAGCTCATTGGGCTGTAACGGATTTCTCAGGCACACCGCTGGCAAATGTGGGCAGTTTCTAATCAGTGATAGTGTCTGTAAGTGCCGCCCATTGTATGTACGCCACACGTTGTACCGCACGTCCGGTGCAGTAAACGCAGCGTAACAAATCTAACGGACAGCGCCCCTGTTATGATGCGAAATTGCTGGCTTCCTCCGTCTGACGAGTCCTTGAATCGTGCCACGACACTTAGGTAGGAATATAAATGAATTGCCTTGCTCGCGGCAGTCGCGAACGTTTTCTCCCTTTGGTATGTATGGCGCATAGCGTACAGTGGCATAGCCGCAAATCAGGTATGGGTGGAGGGTGAAGGGGGGGGGGGGGGGGGTAGTAGCCCCCTCCCTCCCCCACCCCCTCCCCTAAACCTGCTTTCGTTTGACTGCGCGTTGGGCATTCCAAATATGTAGAAGCAGGCGACTATAGTGTTCCTTTCAGAAGCAGCCTATAGGCCCAGACAATTGAGCCACTTTATGACTAGCTGCGCCGCGGGTTCGCGCATAGCAGTGACACACAAGGGGAAAGGGAGGGGTCCCCCACCCCCCCCCACAAGCTGTGTGTATGAGAGAAAGAGCGCAGAAATGAGCGGAAGCTTTCCCGGACAGCGAGAACTTAAGATTTTATGGGAGTGTCGCGTGAGCGCCGAGCTTTGGGATTAAGCTTTGGCACAGTTGAGGGCATTGGTGCGTAAATCTCGGGTGCTTGGTTCGGTAGCACAGCAAGAGTCTTAATCGCATTGGCCTTTAAGGTAATGCAGAGTCCATCCTGGTCTTTGCCCTCCACTTTTGAATCACTGTAGAATGAATATACACATCTGTTCTGTCAGCTAATCCAATTAGGCAATTTCGCCGCTTGCCCTTTCAAACAATCCCCCTGCTCGACAATAACATTATAACATCAATTTGGCCCGAGCAAAGAAACCGCTCTTTCGGCCCCTGCCCAGAAGGTACACATTGGAGCTAGGCTTTTCCGTCCACAAATTGCCGTCTAGACCAGACCGAATGCGCTTCTTTCGGTCCTAGGTAATTTCCATTTCCACCGGAAGCCCGTTCCCTAGCGATGGCTGTCTTGTCGTTCCCCCCTTCCTCTACTGAGACCACCCTGCAGTATTCTTTGCTGTTTACACAGCATTGCGTTGAGAAGGATTTCAAAAATATGCCAGGTATGTGGTGAATTGCGTTTGTTTGGTTGGCGTTTGACTTGGGTTGCTTGAGCTTATGGAGTGACTTGCGCAGTAAAATGAATTGTTGGCAAATTGAAATTTGTTTGGCATCTAAGTAGTATGTTTGGTGAGCTTGTGTGTTATGGGAAGAGTGCTTGTTTTGTTTAGCTATAGTGTTACTGTAGAGGTAGGATTGGCAATATGACTAAAAAGGTGTAGGTGTAATGTAATGCATTGTTAATGGCGGATAGCGCTTTGCAGCTAATTGGGCTAGTTGCTTGGTTGGAGATATACAACTGGCAGACTTAGAGACAATTTGGCCTGGTGCAATTTTCTTATTATTCTAAAATTGGCAACATGAGTACTTCTACATAAGTGTTGTGTTATGCTGTTATGCAGACTACTAGGCACTTTGTGCACTTTAGCGACAAAAGATAAACCAAAGATTGTTGCCTTAGGAATTTGGAATTTACTAACACAATAAAATTTATTATCTCCTATTTTGTTTTCATATGTTCTGATATTCAATTTATGTTCATGCAGTGCGTTTGAACGTAGGAGGAAGTCGATATTCCCATTAATAAGAAGGCATTAGCTAGCACAGAGTGATGCAAACGGAGCTGTTGTTCTAAGGGAGTAGCTGTTGTTGTTTCAGACAAGAGCGGCAGAAACTAAAGTGGCAGCGGGGAAGAACGCTCTCAAAAGGTGGGGCATTATTTGAGCCGCGGTTAACTCATTTCAGACCTCTTTTTGGGAATCAATATCTCCTCAGCTATGCGCCGTGAAAGTCACGAAAGATTGTGTCAAATTTGCGTAGGAACGATGTGGACAACTTGCAAACGGAAGTAAGTCTAGCATTTTGGCGAGGCTTTCCAGAACTGGACTCAAGAAAGAGTTAGCCTTCTGGAACAGCTGACGACAGCGACGTTGTGTGTCTGCTGCGCCATTTTCCAAAGGTGAAGCTTACCTACCTGCCTTTTATGCCAACGTGGGAGGTTTGGGAGCCTTCTTGGCAGCAAACGGAAGTCGAGAAGCAGATTCGTTTCAAACTAATTTATGCCATGCAGTACATGCATTTACATGTACTCAGTACAGGATACATCACGGTAAACCTGGCGAGAAATAAATGTAAAATTCCACCTCGGTTTGGTCAGCACTTGGCACAAGCGGAAAGAAATTGCGATGAACATAAATTGAATATCAGAACATGATGAAAACTAAAATAGGTAGGATAATAAATTTTATTGTGTTAGTAAATTAAACTCCTAAGGCGAACAATCTTTGGTTTATCTTTTGTCGCTAAAGTGCACAAAGTTGCCTAGTGAGTCTGGCATAACAGTAGCATAACCCAACCTTGTAGAAGTGACTCATGTTGCCAATTTTAGAATAATCATGAGAATACAGCAATATTAGTGAGTTGGTGCCAGTTGGTGATATCTCCAACCAGAGCAGACGGTTGTTAGCCCAATGTGAGGCGGGTGGCAGGATAGCGGCTATCCGGCCATTAACAATGCATTACATTGGCACCCAACGCCTATATTAGTCACACTACCCGACCGGCGACAGTAGACGACTATAGCTTCAAGAAACAAGCACTCTTCCCAGTGGAACACACAAAGCTCTACCAAACATGTACTTCTTAGTAGTTGCCAAACAAATTTGTCAATTTGCCAACAATTCGGATTTTGACTGCGCAAGTTCACTTCCATGAAGCTCAAGCGAACTGTCCGAAGGTTCTATAAAACGCTTCAAAAACTCGTTTCCAAAACAAAATTCACGCGCAATTCACCACATACCTCGGCATATTTTTGAAATCCTTCTCAACGCAATGCTGTGTAAACAGCAAAAAAGACGCTCCAGGGTGGTCTTTTAGTAGAGGAGGGGGGAACGACAAGACGGCCATCGCTAGGGAACGGGCTTCCGGTGGAAATGGAAATTACCTAGGACCGAAAAGAAGCGCATTCGGTCTGGTCTCAACGGCAATTTGTAAACAAAAAACCTTAGCTCCAATACCTGGGCAGGGGCCGAAAGAGCGGTTTCTTTGCTCGGGCCGGATTGATATTATAATGTTATTGTCGAGCAGGGGGATTGTTTGAAAGGGCAAGCGGCGAAATTGCCTTAAATTGGATTAGCTGACAGAACAGATGTGTATATTCATTCTACAGTGATTCAAAAGTGGAGGGCAAAGACAGGATGGACTCTGCATTACCTTAAAGGCCAATGCGATTAAGACTCTTGCTGTGCTACCGAACCAAGCACCCGAGATTTACGCACCAATGCCCTCAACTGTGCCAAAGCTTAATCCCAAAGCTCGGCGCTCACGCGACACTCCCATAAAATCTTAAGTTCTCGCTGTCCTGGAAAGCTTCCGCTCATTTCTGCGCTCTTTCTCTCATACACACAGATTGTGGGGGGGGGGGGGGGGGACCCCTCCTTTCCCCTTGTGTGTCACTGCTATGCGCGAACCCGCGGCGCAGCTAGTCATAAAGTGGCTCAATTGTCTGGGCCTATAGGCTGCTTCTGAAAGGAACACTATAGTCGCCTGCTTCTACATATTTGGAATGCCCAACGCGCAGTCAAACAAAAGCAGGTTTAGGGGGAGGGGGTGGGGGAGGGGAGGGGGCTACTGCCCCCCCCCCCCCCCTCCACCCTCCACCCATCTGCTGATTTGCGGCTATGCCACTGTACGCTATGCGCCATACATACCAAAGTCAGAAAACGTTCGCGACTGCCGCGAGCAAGGCAATTCATTTATATTCCTACCTAAGTGTCGTGGCACGATTCAAGGACTCGTCAGACGGAGGAAGCCAGCAATTTCGCATCATAACAGGGGCGCTGTCCGTTAGATTTGTTACGCTGCGTTTACTGCACCGGACGTGCGGTACAACGTGTGGCGTACATACAATGGGCGGCACTTACAGACACTATCACTGATTAGAAACTGCCCACATTTGCCAGCGGTGTGCCTGAGAAATCCGTTACAGCCCAATGAGCTGCGAACTGCAACGCAGTGGGACTGAGTGAACTTGAAAGACTAGCAGTGGCAATTTGCATCAAACGCACCGCAGTTTGTCTAGCGAGATGGCACAACACACTCTGTTAATTTAACAAGGGTGGCTTTTAAAGCCAAGTTACTTGAATTCAAGCAAAGTTTCTCAACCAAACTGGTGACTTGCACTTTACACACTTAGCACGCCGTATTTCAACAGTCGTCACTTATGTTTGGTTCGCTGGCCACATTCCAACAGTGCTAACTCAGTTGCAGAGCTCTGCCAAAGCCAGAAGACAACTTGGTGCTATGTAAGGCTTCTTCCCTTCATGGGACGACACTACTGCGTTCTGGTTGCCGGACGGAGCGACCGAGCGGAAGAAACTTGGCAAAATCGATAAAATGAGCCAGAGTCAGCATGCGCTGAAACTTGCGTCACCGCCACCGCCCTTCGTGACTGATTGCGTACAACAACTCAAATACCGTAAATACTCTGATAAGCCCTTCTCCCCACCTTCAACTTCTACGCCACGCTCTTGAAGGCGAAGGTCAGGAGGGGGGCTTCTTGGAGTATTTACGGTAAGCAGTCCTGCCGATTTGAAGTTCGCAATAAGCTTGCGTGTCGTGTATTTAAACTTGCGCTTTGGTTTTATGCAGGTTTGCGCTTGTGGACTGTTGTTTGTGCCCATGCAATCAAAGGTTCAGTGCTTATTTTCACGTCTCGAAATTGGAGCACCCCACGAAAACAATTTATACCTGCGGTTTTCTCACGCAGACGACCTTTGTTTACCCTCAATTTCGTCTGCCCAATTCGACACCAATCTTCCAAAAGAAGGAAGCCGGACGCACGCGCACCATACTGTGAAATACATGCACACTAGCGTGCTAGGCGGTCGTCACAGGTTTTGCAGGCCGAAACGCCTATGGATCCAGTGCATGAATCGAATTGACTTAATCGCCGCAGTACTGCAAGCCACGCGCCGCTTCGTGCCTGGCGACAAAACAGTTTAACGTCTGGCTGGCATCGTTTGGAAAGGACACGTGCTCTGGTGTTGCTACGCCACAACAAAAAGTTTTTTGAAAGTAAAAACCCACGCCAAAATGAATCCGAAAGTTCAACTTGTGGTGTTGACAGCGCAATTCGTCGCGACACGTTGTTTCTACATGTATGCGCCTACCAAACTGGAAATGATAGAAAAGTACAAAGAAGGTGCGCAATAGAATTTACCTTCAACTTTTAACTGTGCAAATTGCGAACTGTGACAGTCGTCCAACATCAAGAAGCGATTGACAGCTATGGCCATCTGCGAAGTGCCAGCTCATCGAAAGGGAGACTGCAACAAGCTCATTCTAAGCGCTCTCAAGGAGCAGATCATTATCCGCCGATCTTGGAGGGTTACAAGTGGCATTTTGGGGAGAAGTGTGTCACCGTTTGGTCTGCGCCCAACTACTGCTACAGGTGCCTAAGTGCGGTTTAGCTTTGCCTTTACTTTTCCGGGTCTATAATTGACATATCCAATTTGACTTATTGAATGCTAGGAAAAGTCCATTTTGCTAGTTCCAATCTAATTAGCTTTGGCTATCCCATTAGTTCCAATTGTTTTGCTTCTAGAGTTTATTTTACCGCCTTATTTAATTTTGTAGATTGCTGCAATTAGTTTAACAGTGCCGCATCCGATTTCATTTTGTTTATCTAAACGAAGTACTACTATTACGTCACTGTGCGTTTGTATGTGCCGCACGCATTCTATTTATCTGTTTCACTCGAAATACGACGGCAACAGTTTCATTGATGTTCTGTTTTAGAGCCGGTAACGTGGCCGCAGTTTTGGAGTTAGACGACGCTCTCCATAAAGAATTTACGATTTTTGACGCCGCGCCGCAGGACGAGAGGGGACACCCTAGCCAAATGAGAGCTCCGGACTATTTTCTGTGATTTGTAATAACGCATCGGTAGACTGAACCACGTATGATGGTTAGTTGTGTCACATGTCAAAGTCAGGCGACGAACTTGTTAACTACTTTTCGACAGATCCACACTGTTCCTGTTTTTTTTCTTTTTAAAAAAATCTAAGCTTGGGTGATCTTGGAAGTTTACGGATTCTGATTCGCGAAGTGTCTTGATCATGCGCGAGTTTGGACAAACGCTGGCCGTTGTGTTACAAATGGTAGGCAAGGTCCAACAGTTTGTGCTGTTTGTTTATTATTACTGTTCGTTGAACTACAAGCATGCATTCAGCGCACAAGCTTTCTATTCTCTCAGGACAACTAAGAGACGACAAACAGTGCACGCATAACGCAGGCTTACGTTGTACTTTCGACACGAGAGTATTCGGTTCTGGCGAAATTAGCCTTCCTTGGGCAAAAGTTTGGCACTTTCACAAAGGAGAACGAGACAAAACGAAGCTCGGTTGAGAATAGACTGTACGTGGTTAGAAGGCACGAACGTTCTGTATGGAGGAGGTTGGGTGGGGGCAATTTTCAGGGTATCTCATGTGGGTCAATCAAACACAGCGCTTTTAGCCGAAAACGACAAATTCTAGAAAGAACGAGGATCGAGTGAGCCGAATGGTAATGACGTATCTCCACTCACTCCCACCCCCAACACTCCTCTGCGGTTACAGTCATCTGTAGATATATGTAGTGGCTACGGCTCGGGAATACATCATAGTGGTATTCAGATCAAGCGTACGGGATGGAGTAGCAATGGCTCAGCTTTCGGCAGGATTTCTGGGTACATTTGCGACGCTTCCTGGCAACTCCCTGCTCTCTATCTCCCCACAACGCGGCGAGCGATACACATGCTCACGTTCTGCAAAGCAGTCTCAAATTGTATCTCCAGTATGAGACATAGATTCAACTTGAGTTGCAATTTGAGTTAAACACCCGGGAGCCAAATTTTTTTTTGTACTTCGTTCAAGTTGCGTATTGCTGAAATTTTATCGGAAGTTTTTGACAAAACCCTTAAAAATATCCCTAATTTCG
>JASAMZ010008343.1:0-13905 GCA_030248115.1 Linhomoeus sp. GSCO2_2 | reverse complement strand
CTTCTAATATTGAATGCGGGCGTGTAGGGGTTTTCTGCTGAAAACCTAGGTGCATAGCGTGCACCTAACTTGAATTTTTAGGTACACCACGAAAAAAATTAGGTGCAGAGCTAAAAAATCATGCAAAAAACTGCCAGTTTTGGGTAGGAAAATGTGTAATTTTGTACAAGTTATGTACCTAGAAGTGATATTTTCTGTTGTCAAGCAGCGCCGCAGGCAAATATATTGCATTTTCGAGACAAAAATATTGAAAAGATTGCAAAACTTGCAGCGCAGGCGAACTTTTTCGATTTCTGAGTGCAAAATGAAGAAAAGATCGTTAAAATCAGCTCCGCAGGCGAAATCTTTTGGTACAAGAGTGTACTTCATTGAAATCCAGCCCACAATGTTAGGTGCGCTGCGCACGGCGATGCACCTTACCTAAATTTCTAGGTGCACGGCCATATTTCTATGTGCATATGCACCTGGTTACGCGCAAGAAACCCTGTGGGAGTGAGCAGCGTGGGGTGTTGGTAATTGATCTCCTGCCAGTATCCTCAGCAGTTCTTAAATGACTGTACAAAATTGAGGCGTCCCGTGCTCGGGCCATTGTGTTGGTGAAAAATCATGGCCGAACGTGTTCAAATCGCATTTTGAACCAAAGCGCTTGAGCTCCTGAGATTGTTGAATCGTCCACAGAGCATAAAACGCTGCAGTGCTCAGCACTGACTCCATTAATTCAGCGCCCTGCCGCGGCGACGGCACAATCGGCTGCAAGAGGGGTCAAATGGAGAACATCTCCAACACTCTGAGCACGCTGCAGGGCCAGCTTCCCGTGGCCTACACCTACAGTAATCCCCAGAGTCCGGCCAGAATGAACAATCCAGGAACGATCGTCACTGTCGACTGCGACGACGGATATGTGGCTGGTATTGGAATAGGCATAACTGTGCATAATACTGGAACCAATATTATCCCTGCTAAACTATAGTAGAAATTGCACCTGATGGCGCTGCCGGCTGCACCACACCCTACCATTCGTCATTTCCAAAATGCGAAGTTAAATCCTACGATTATAGGCAGGTCGCCCTTAAATAGAAGGAAACGATCCGAAAAGCGAAAGGATGAAAGCGACAGTATACCGCAGAGATTAACACCCGGGTTCTATACATACATAGTTCCAACTGACAGCGACCGTATGTACGTACCTAGGTACTTCATCACTGAAATGCCGGTATTGCTATGTACACCTGTCCATTGGTGACCTCTGCTTGCCAAAGGAGGCTTGTTTGGCTACCTGTAACAGTTGCCGAAGTGACAATCGATCAGTTGAGATTGCGTCATTGTATAGAGTGAGCTCACCTCTGTCATCTCCGATACCAGTTGATCGTCCAAGATTTCCTGCTTTACAGGAATTGCCAGAGGTGTTAGCGACCACGAATGGTCCAATAATTGCGACTGTACGAAGTCGACTGCAGCGGGGTTCTCCTCTGGTTCGCACTTGACGGAAACTGCAGTCAGCGGATGACAAGCTGGTGGAGCAGTTGCGGTTTTCGCAGCCTCGCTGGCTACTACCTTGCGCAAGACTCTCACAACCTTGATACGCTTGGAACTCTTGGCAGTTGTTGAGCCGGCGTTCGTGCTCGTCGCTCCTTTCGCGGCAAACTCCTTAAGCGTCGCTCGACAGGCCCAGCGCGACCAACCACTTGTGCAGCGTGCGGTCCCCACCTTCTTTCCTTTGTAGTTCAGTGAAGGAGGTGGTGGTAGCACAATGGTCGAGCTGGTAGTGGGACCGCTGATGAGATGGTCTGCCTTCCGCGTTGGCTGAGAAGGACGACATTCGGACGCAGTGACGCTGCCCAAGTGCTGGTGGTCGCTGAAGGTGACTGATGTTGCTGCTGCTGTTGTTGTTCCCTTCGTCGTCGTCGTCGTCGTCGTTGTTGTTGTAGTGGTGACTGTTGTAGGCTGGTGGTCCACAGCCTTCGCAAGCTGCTGGGGCGACTCGAGCTCTTGCTGTTGTAGTTGCTGCTGTAGTTGAGACCTCGTTAGGCGGCGGTTCTGAGTAGCGGTCAGATCCAGCGAGCGGAGCGCGTATCCCTCCGGGAAGCCTCTGGATGTCTTGCGCGGATGGCAAAGGCGCCGGGCGTCTAGCCGCAAACCTTCCAGCGTCATACCGCGACCGTGAGATGGTCCCGGGCGGTCAGCAGAGAGAGCAAGCGGTCTCAGTTTACCACGGCCAGCCTCAGGCCTTCTCCCAACCCTGCCACTTATCCAGGACCATCCACCACCTGGTTCGGGACCACCTGGACAGTCCTCTTCATTGTTGTTGATGACGCCATGAGGAGCTGGTCTCGATGACAGGACCTGGCATTGGCGATGACCAGAATAGTCTCATGCCAAGTTACGGCACCAGGCGTCCCAAGAAGTAAACTGCCAGAGTTTTTGGCTTAACCGCTCCCTTCTGGTCCCAGTATCGTAGCAATGTAGTTGGCTAAGTGGAAAACTCCATTAGTGCTTTTTAAGGCTCGCAGTTTGTGTAGTTACACAACGTGTTGTGTGCACTCTAAAGCATCACTGTAGAGCCACAAATCAACGATAATCGATTTACCGACTCTCGATTTCAGAGTAGTGACAAGTATCTTAAGGCCAAGCGCAGTGCGTATGGTGGGCCTCGTAGGTAGTCAAGCGACCACAAACAAGTGCCGATCTGCTGCACTGATCTGCCGCAAACCGTCGACAAAACTATGCAGCGATGGAACACTTTCTTGGGACACCCAGTAGCAAGTCGACCACAAGCGTTGTCTCACCTCATTGAACAAGTTCGAGAAAGAGCGAGTGCCTGCCACCACAGTCGACCCAGTAGCGGCACGGGCCTCAGCTGACCTACATGTGAGTTGGCTTGTCATCTTGGTGGCCTTCCGAGTCGAGCTGCATCTAGAAGAATGGATGAGCAATGGTATGTGACTACCGCAGACTATGGCGTATCATATCATCTAGGTAGTAGATAGAGCAGAATCACTATCATCAGGCGCTACCTCTCATTCTCTGGGTCAAGGCACTCCAGACGCAGGTCTGTCCGGCCAGTGGTCTGAGTTGCAGCCAGTCTGTCAGGTGCTCCTTCGGGAGACCCCTTGGTGGTGGGGTCATTCGACTCAAGAGGCCCTCCCTGTTGGTTGAGCGCCTTCCTTTTTTCCTTGGCAGCCTAGAGTTCAAGTTTATGCAGTGCACAAAATACAGTAAACTGCACTTGTAGGAGCTTGCCACAGCATACGTACTTCAGTGTGCCATGTGCATCATATGTGCAGTCAGGCATGGATCTAGGATTTTCCTGTGCAGTGCAGTCTTATTGTTCAACCAACGCACATCGTGCCGCTTGCGCGTGGCCTCCCGATCCTTTCGCAGCGTCCCCCCCCATTCCTCATCCGAGAAAAAAATTATGCGCGGTAGCACATCCAGAGCAAAAATTTTCGCCTGCGGCGCTATTTTAGAGCTACATTCTGACGTTAGAGACCAAAATTAGCTAAAAATGTCGCCTGCAGCGCTATTTCAAGGCAATTTTGCAGAAGAAGTGACCAAAATCGGCAAAAATTTTCGCTTGCGGCGCTATTTTTGAATTTTCGCCTGCGGCGCAAAACATTTCTATGCAATTTTGCAGCATCTTGGTCCACCTTGTGGCCTAAAATTTCCGCCACCCCCCTTTCCAAAACCCTGGATCCGCCACTGACCGCGACTCGTCTGTGCCAGGATTCTCTATTCTTCTTCTGTCGCAGTTCTCTCTTCTCCGGGGTCTCGCGACGCCGTCTCTCTCTCTCTCGCTCTCTCGACTTCTTGACACGAATTCGGACCATCTCCAGCCATTCCTCAGCAGGCAAAGGCTTGATTGCCATCTTCTCACGACGCTCAAAACTCGTGCCACGACGGCTAGACTTTCTTCCGAGCATGTTTAACTACGATTCTGCTTACGCGAACCCACGCCACCTAACCAATGAGGGCAATAAGTAATCGGCGCTCAGCGCTCAGCGCTCAGTATTCGGCGCTCAGTAATCGGCGCTCACCGAAAAATCGCAATTTTTGAGCCGTCACATCTATTCTGAAGCTGCGAAACACTTTTACCCTCAACTCCCGACTGCCACAAGTCCTGCGAAGCATAAAACTCCTTCTATCAAATTCGAAATGAATTGAAATCGATAAAAAATAAATTCGGTTCGGTAAGCGCGCAAAATAATCAGCGCTCAACTACACAAAACTAGAACGCGCCTACCGTAACAGTGGATTCAGAAAACCATAAAACGGTTGATGTTTCCGGCAATCTTTGCGCCAATGTGCCTGTAACTGTCGGCAGGTCGTTGCCGAACTGATTTCCATCTCAAACACACTTCAAATTGCTCTAAAATCGGCTTTTTCGGCGAGCACCAAACTGAGCGCCGATTACTGAGCGCCGAGCGCCGGATGAGCGCTGAGCGCCGATTACTTATTGCCCCAATGAGAAACAGTTGTGTGTATAAGGGTTATTCGTATGAAGTCGTAAGAAGAAAGAATATTTCCCGCAATCATACCATGACGCAGCTTCAAGCCGTATAGGATCGTCATGACGCAGCGTTAAAACAAGACGAATTAGAATAAACGCGATCCAATCCAAACAAACAATACCAGACAGCTGACTCGGTCCTCGTAAGGAAGGAAGCAATGTAGCCGCAGGGCACAATGACAGAATCGACAAACCAAAAGCTCACATGCCGCCCATACCAACTCACAGCTATTTCTTAACTCTTTCCTCCCCCTTCCTTAACGTGCCCTATAGTGCTAGGCGTTCCCAAGTCAGGCTGAGGTCTCAGCAGCATATAGCCCCCATCAGCGATGATCGTTTGCCCAGTGATGAATTTCGATTCCTCGGCGCACAAAAACGCCACCACATCCGCTATGTGCTCGCTTTCGCCCACAAGTTTCAAGGGCTGTATCTCTTTGTAGGCGTTGCACACCTGTACAAGTACAAGCGCAAATTCGTTGGACTTAACTTATGTACCTACCTAGACACTGCTTTAGTCAGCCTTAAGTTGTCTACGGTATCTGTCATTGCCGTGCATTAGTTAACACATGAAAACGTGCGGGCTTTCACAAAGTGCAAGAACAATTCACTATTGGTTCACAATGACCAACCTGGTTTTCTTGCTCCTCAGTCATGCCGTATTTCAGCGCAATTCCCGATTTGATTATGCCAGGACTGAAATTGTGCTCTTCTGCAGGGGCTCCTGCACGTTTTCTACAACAACTTGTTGAAATCTCTCACTTGACGGAATTAACCCTGACATCTTTAGGACCGAGCTCTACTGCCAGACAGCGCATGAACTGGTCCAGAGCCGCTTTGGCCGTACAGTAGTAGGTCATCGTCGGTTCCTGGCGGCGGTAATCAAGCCAAAGTTGTAAAACAAGGCTTTAAAAAGTGAGAGGACAGGAATAAATTTTAGAAACGGACGATGAATTCCCGACTGGCGACGCTGCTGTTCATAACGATGGCGCCCTTGCTTTCTTCCAGGGAGGGTATGGCCAGCTGGCACAGCTCGACCACACTGTTGACAAAGGAAAATAAAGCGAGAGAGATTATTGAGTATTTACGTAGAGATGGTAAGACAGGTGTAACCGTGGGTAGGATTGCTGGAGGAGTGGGGGTAAGTCACCTTTCTCAAGCCTAAGACTGTCACCTCATCCCCCCCCCCTCATCATCCCCCCTAACGCGTCTTGAAGTGCTACATCGAGAGACAACCTGCCAAAGTTCAGTTTCATGTTGTAGTCGACCGTTTCCATTGGCGCGGCCAACTGTGCGCCTTGGGGACTGATCCCGCCGTGATTGCAGATCTGTACGGCAATGTTAGATGCGTACAAAAGCTTTAAAAGCTTCATATTGAATCAGAATATAAGAGCACCAGCATGTCCAGCTTTGCAAACTTGGCTGTCGTGGATTCGAATAGCTTCTTGACTCCACCAGTTTCAGTCACGTCGGCTACAGTGGTAAGAATCTGAATGCAATAGCCAAATCCTATCCTTGCACAAATAACCGATTATAACAGAATAATCACATGAATCAGAGCTGCTTTCCTACTATTTCACTATTCAGTTCTACGACTCGAAAAAGAAACACCTTGCCACCGTCCAAGCCAGCCTTCTGGCATAATTCGGCAGTTTTGCCCAATTCAGCCTCATTTCTACCATGTAGCGATACCGCAGCTCCAAGTTTGGCTAATTTAAAGGCGATAGCGCGGCCGATGCCTGTGCTGGAGCCTAAAAAGTTATGTTTAAGCAACGCGCAAAAATATATCGTCACCTATGTACGGCACCTACCACAAAATATGTCATTTTGTCAGTTGTCACCCCACCTGTTACAAGAGCGACTTTTCCAGCAAACGACATGTCCACTGTTGTGCGTTTCAGGCTGTAGCGCGCACAGTGGAATGTTGTGACTCTTTCTTTGCAGTATGTAACGTACCAGGCGCTTTGCGTCAGAATACGCGCCTCTTTGCTGTGTACGTGCATAAGTACTCTTTATAGATAGCACTGCTTTGTCAACAGTGCGCTGTGGCCAACACAACATCAGATTCACCACTCAATTGACCGTGCTTCGTGTTGTGCTTGAAGTTAACCAGGGTTGGAATTTTACATCAATGGTGCTTGTCAAAGTCGGAACCTTTATTGTTTCGTTCCAATTGCATCGGACGAGCAAAGTGACAGAGTTGCAATCGTCGATTGGGGGGGTGACAATATCCGATTTGACCCGTACAAATGTGACATTCGGCAGTATATTGTGGAGGTGACCGTTTATTTCGCCCGGCCTCAGCCGGGCGAACCCCTACGAGAGCTTATCGTCCGTGCGTCCGTGCGTCCGTTCGTCCGTTCGTCCGTTACGCTCTCAGATCTCGGTGTTGGAAAGTCGTAGGAAGGAGATCTTGGGCTCTACGGAAAGCTCTCGACTCACTGGTTATGTCGCTAAGAGACTTCAAAATTCAAAAGTTTGAATTGCGCGCGCTACAGTAACCCGAAGGTCAAAACGGGAAACGGCTGTAACTCGCTCGTCTTACGTCGTAGAGCGGCGTGCGATAGGTCAACTAAATGGTCTCGACGTGCTCTTTCGTTTGGCATTAAAACTTTTGTTAATTACGCAAACACGCAACACGAAAAGCAACATTCTCGCGTTTTTAACGCAGAAATCGCTCTAACTCGCTCAGCGTGCGTCGTACGGAGACGATCTTGGGTTGGTTGGATAGCTCTCGACTCACTGATCATTTGTTCTTCTATTGGTCGAAACTCAAAAGTTCGAATTTCGGGAGCTACAGTAACCCAAAGGTTTAAAACGCAAAACTTATCTAACTCGCTCGTCTTCCGTCATAGAGAGACGATCTTGAGTTCGTTGAATAGGTTTCGGCACACTGATAATTCCGTTAAGAGAAGTCGAAAATCAAAAGTTTGAATTGCGCGCGCTACAGTAACCCGAAAGTCCAAAACGCAAAACGGCTCTAACACGCTCGTCTTACGTCGTAGAGCGGCGTGCGATAGGTCAACTAAAAGGTCTCGACGTGCTCGTTCGTTTGGTATTAAAAATTTTGTTAATTACGCAAACACGCAAAACGAAAAGCGACATTCTTGCGTTTTTAGCATAGGAATCGCTCTAACTCGCTCAGCGTGCGTCGTAGAGAGACGATCTTGAGTTGCTGGATAGCTCTTGACTCACTGATCATTTGTTCTTCTATTGGTCAAAACGTATAAGTTTGAATATCGCAAGCTACAGTAACCCAAAGGTTCAACAGCAAATGGGCTCTAACTCGCTCATCTTACGTTGTAGAGCGGCATTCGATCGACCGTTTGAAAGCTTACGTTGAGGCAGTTGTTGAACGGTCATTCCAAAAGAAATGCTTTGGTTTTTTTAAACCCTTGTCTTACGAACAACTTTGTCTGCAAAAATAATTAATCCCGGGCGATCCCAATGTTGCCCTGCAACAACCGCTCAGAAATGCGTGTGTCTTGCTCAAAACAATAATCCCGGGCGATCCCAATGTTGCCCTGCAAGAACCTCTCAGAAAGGAGCGTGTCAGAAGTAGCGCATGAATAGTGGACTCCGGGCGGGCGCGCGTCATATCGGAAAGGCTTCGAAAATACTTTACAAAAGTATCCACTCTTTTACTCTTCCACTTTAAAACACTCACAAACCACTCTGTATTAATAAAACAACTCAACTTTTTTAAAACAGCTTGTTGACACGACTTCTCATATAGAGCACGGCGCCTTGCTATTGTAAAGTTGCCAACCAGAGGTTACGGTGTACCTACAACAGTTTGTTCAGGCAATTTTCCGGTATCTTTCTTCTACTACGTCTCCCCTAAAAGGTGCTCTCTCTCCCCTTCTTCACTGCTGCAGTCTGGTAGCCCTCTTCGGCGACAACAGGGTGCGGCGAATACGCTGCCGCCCTGCAACGCAGAAGACTGTAGTGCATATTGAAGAATTGGCAATGCTACAGTATCTTGAAAGATGCGCACCGTACGTAAATCCTCCAATAAGCACCCTGGTTTCAACTTACCTCTAGGAGGGGTGCTTATTGAAGTTTTGGGGGTTATTCGAGGGGGGGGGGGGCGTTTACTAGAGGGGGAGCGCCTCAGGCAGATTTTACGGAATTTCACTTCTGTGATCCCCCTTCCCTTCGCATACAGACGCACATTCGGAATGTATCGCCGCGCGCGAGTGAGTGCGCCAGTGAAACTTGTTCCAGTATTACAGTGGAAGCATAGAAAACGTTACAACAATCACCTGCAGAGCTCTGACGTCCTCAATCGTGTCTGGTACATTCTGGCCTTTGATCTCCGGCAGAAATAGGTATCCGGCCGCCAGCGACGCCGAGAGCGCAACAGAGGCCACCACAAAGGGCAGGCCGCGAATTTCGCTCTGCAAGTTTCTTCGTCGTTTGATATTCATTTAACGCGGTCTGCAACACCCTCAGTGAAGATCCACCAAAAGGTGGCGCTAAAAATTTGAATTTGCCCGTGCACTATGGTACCGCGTCGGCTATCGCGAATTAGTTGCCCGCAGAGTGACGACGCGTGGTCACTTGTGCCCACTCCTAACGACGCGTCGTCGCTTGTTATTGCACAATAACGACGAGTCGTCTCCTGTTGGCCTCATGCGACGATGCGTCGTCACGTCACTGCACACTGACGACGCGTCGTCACTTCCAGAGAGCAAAGGATGATGTGTCGTCACTTGTCACTATGCAATGATGATGCACCATCACTTAGGTAAACAAACAATGATGCATTATTATGGGTGCTAGCACACATGGGACTGTTCTTTCCTAACTGACAAGGATGGCTTCTATGGTCCTCCAATGAACCTTTGTGGTGCACTGGCTGAAGCTGTGTGCATTCAACTTATTGCTGAATCATGGCATGCAATTTCCCTACATGATACATGGGCCAGGACCACCTGGTTGAGGTCAGGTGACAAGCATCAATTCACCTAGTAGTGTCAGTTCTCTATTGGAAATTCAACAGTGCTTTCCTTCCCTACTAGTTCTAGAACTATGTGGTGTGAGTAGTAAGGACTGGTATATTGGCCCGGTCATCCATCGTAGTACATTTCTTTCATTTGCTAGTACTTAGCACATGCCTCTTGCCAAGTTGGTCTCACCCAGTTCATTCCACCCCCCCCCCCCCCCAAACTGGTCATGAGCCACCCTACCATATGGGCCCATACTCAATGGACCAGCCTGCCTTGGCATGCAGCTCATGTACTAGAGGTTCCAACGGGCCAGCAGTTTTTGGCCCAGCCTGGCCCGTCTGGGTCCCGCGGCCCACCAAGCCTGGCCCAGAATTTTTTTCGCCAGGCCCGGCCCGTCCCAGCCCGTTTTAAAACCCATGATCTGCCCGCCCGGCCTGTCGGAATTTTTTTTCCGCCGCAGGAATCTGGATAACTCAAGCAACTGCGGGCCGATCGCAATAAAAATTGGGTTGTGCAAAGGCCATCATGTTCTCTAGGTTGTGTCAAAATTTCAGCCAAATCAGAGAAGCACAGCGCCTACACTTCCAGGTCAACCAAGGTGTACTTTTCCGACGCCATAGGAAAACATGAGCGGCAAAAGTTCGCCTCCTCTGGCATGGTCGCATGGGTGCACGGCACGTACGATCTCTGCGAGCTTTTAACACAAGCAATGCTACATATTTGGCTGTGCTGTGTGCAAATATCGCTGCAACCGGTGCCGCCATGCCTGACCTACGCGAGCTTCTAAACAGCTGTACGTACTGAATGGATGATTTCAATACTTGCCTCTTTCGGCGTGACCGCGTAGGCGCTACGCGTGAACGATCTCCGAGAAATTTTGGCACAAGCTACAACACATATAGGGCTATGACGTGTGCAAATATCGCTGCAATCGGTGCACCGACGCCTAATCTATGCAGGTTTCCACATAGCTAGTCTAACATATGTACAAGAGAAAGTTTGGTATGATTTCAGTTTTGTGGGTAGGCTGGCCCGGCCCAAAATTTATTGAGTCCCGGGGCACCCGGCCCGGCCCACGGGCCATGCCAGGCCCGGGCGCCCGTTGGAATCCCTAGCATATACTCAGGGTAGCTTTTCAAACTGAATTCAAATTTGACCTCCATTTCACAGTAGCGCATAGCAAAGCTTGTCAGAGCTTGTCAGGTCTGAGTTTTGGACCTTGCCCATCTATGAAGCTTAAGCACAATGGAATGGGATGTTTGGGCACTGCTGGTTGAGCTCTGTTGTTTGGGTGCCAGGGAGGTTTGGGAGCCAGATGTTTGGGGGCCAGGGTTCCGCATGGGCCTAAAAATGTAGGCACGAGCCACGCGAAATGGGGTTTGAAAAGCCCAACTCGGCCCAATTTTCTGAGCACAAAAGCCCGCCCATGCCCAACCCATGGCCCAATTAGGCCCGCCCATGGCGTCAGGCGGTTGCGTCGGGTGGTTGCGCTTGCGCAGTCAGGCATTACTGCTTCACAAAATCGAGAAACGTTTCACACTGTGTCGAAAGCATACGGGAAAAGACTATTAGCGATAGTGATTTCAGAAGTCTGGGCAGCAGTTTTGTTCGCTGAAGACAGTCCAATTTGTGAATGACGGAAACGATAATGCCGCCTCGCGTGCATGGCAACACAAAGTGAGTGTGCGGCTACGTGGCATAGTTTCAAACAGGAGCTGCCATCAGCATGGCTACTCTCAACAGCGCACAGCCATACAAAGCGGCGAGTCTGCCAGCTATCCCTTTATCCAACACGGGGACTCAAATGGTTCACATTTGCACCGAAAATTTTTCGTGTACCTAAGGTGCACTCGATGGTCATCGTTTTGCAAGTGCAGTCTGGGGACAAGGATTGATGTGCATCTTTCATGATCAGGGTCTGCAGACAAAATTTTGGGGTTGTCATTCACAGGATTGATGTGCATCTTTCATGGTCACAGTCTGCAGACAAATTTTTCGAGGGTTATCTTTTTGAGCTTGTGTTCTGCATACAACAGAACACGAACACATAGGCAAGAGCACTCGGGATTGGCTAAGCACTGTATCGAGCTGGGCCATACGTACAGTGTAGATAGAATAGAGATCCTTGATGCAGATACTCACTTGTGGCGTCGTAAGATAACGGAATCGCTTTACATCGCGGCAGAGAGTAACGCGTGCAATATTCAAGGCGCGTCAGTGCCCATTGCGAGCGCCTGGCTTTCTCTATGCAATGCCTTGAAGTGATTAGTCCAGTGTGCCTGGGTGCGTGTGACAGCGCACGAACGTTCTTCCTCAAAAGTGTCTAGTTTCGCTTGTTCTTTTAGTGTTGGGTTTGGCCTGATGAAACTGGCTGGTAAGCCAGTGAAACGTCACCATTAACACCACTGTCAGCGCTGGGAAGCCATTGTACAATCACAATATTCTGCATACAACATTCAATGCTAGTCTTTCATAGTCACGATCAAAATATTTGGTTCACCCTTCTTGTTATCCTAGCAAATCCCTGGAGATCCTAACCAAATCTTAGTTAATCTCTGGTGATCTTTAGTGAATCTTAGTGCATCCTGAGTGATCCTCTGGGAAATCCTAGCTTTTGAGTGGGTTGAAGAGAGAGGTGGCTCCGGGTGACAACAAGCAAGAGGGAGCTGGTCAATGTCCATGCTAAGTCGACAGCTCCATCTCTGTCACCATGTGCCACTTCTCTCTTCTACCCAGTATCCACTTCCTCTTGCTTTGCAGCTAGGATTCTCTAGAGGATTGCTCAGGATGTATTAAGATTCACTCATGGAGCTGAAGCAGGTGGGCCTATGCAGAAATGCTGCATTTTTCAGCATGTTTATGCTTGGCTGTCAGCAAGGCCATGCCCTTACGCTAGGACCCCCTATAGGCAGCTGGTGCAACTGCCCTGCAGACAACACAGGACTGATGCAAGCAGGCCAGATGTCTGGAACATAACATGTTCAATTCTTTGCATTGAAAATTGGCACCACTCCATTGTTCTCTCCTATCCTCCCCCTTCCTCCTACCACATGTAATTAGGTGAAGCCATTGGTCCACCCATCCTAATTGCACAGTGAAGCATAAATTTCATTGTTTTGATGTTGTCTGACATTGTGTGTGTATATACACTTTCACTTTGCTCTTCTTGCTCATTTGGACTCTGTTGAGCAAAATGAACATGGCAAAGGGAAACATGATGGATCTGAAATACTACTGCAACAAGTGCAACAAGGACTTCTCGACCAAGTCTAACCTCAGGAGTCACCATAACAAGCTTCATCTAAAAACTGTGGCACCACGTTGGCATCAGTGTAAACTTGAGAGCATGTGCGCGATAATGTGCACTGTATAGTGAAGTGCCACTAGACATTTAGTCGACAATCTGGTGGGGTATCGCTGCGCTTATAATTGTGTCAACTGATCCATAAATGGATCAGAGAAATTCGCCGCAGGCACACAGTGCAATAAAAGTGTTTAAATGAGATGACACCCTATTGAAAAGGGTATGAATGGGATGATGCCCTATTGAAAAGGGTATAAATGGGACGACTCCCTATTGAAAAGGGTATAAATGGGATGATGCCCTATTGAAAAGGGTATAAATGGGACGACGCCCTATTGTAAAGGGCATAAATAGGACGACACACTATTGTAAAGGGCATAAATGGGGGATGACGCCCCATTCTGTTGGGCTTAGGGCCTGAAATTGTTAAAATTTGGGAATTTTAACAATATCCTTGAAGATATCCCTAACTTCATTAATTATAAAAACTGAAACTATTTGCTAAATACTTGGCAGACTATGCTCGATACATCCGTGCAAAGAATTTTGAAATCTAAGCTGTTTGAAATTGTCGAAACTTGGGGACTTTAACAAAACCATTGAAAATATCCCAAATTTCATTAATTATAAAATCAGAAACTATTTGCTAAATGCTTGGGCAGACTATGCTTGATACATATGTGCAAAAAAGTTTATTAAGCTGTTTCAGATTGATGGTAATTGGGGTATTTTGGCAATACCCTTGAAAATATCATTAATTTCATTAATCAAAAAAATTTGAAACTATCTGCTAAAATACTTGGCAGACAATGCCCGACACAATCATGCCAAGACATTTTTATATTTACGCTATTTGAAATTAGGTGAATTTTCAGAGTATTTAACAATACCCTAAAATATCCCTAGTGTCATTAATTATAAAATGTAAAACTATTTGATAAATGCTTGGCAGACTATGCTCGACTCATCCGTGCAAAGACATTTTGAAATTTAAGCTGTTTGAAATTGTCGAAATTTGGGGATTCTAACAATATTCTTAAAAATATCCTAAATTTTCATTAATTGTATTCACTGAAACTATTTGCTAAATACTCGGCAGACTATGCTCGATACATCCGTGCAAAGAAGTTTTGTAATTTAAGCTG
>JASAMZ010008342.1:5000-22246 GCA_030248115.1 Linhomoeus sp. GSCO2_2 | reverse complement strand
AGATCAAAACTCAATAGAATGTCCGTCAAAATACAACGAAGCTTGTTGTTTCACTGTGTAAAATTTTAGAACTCTAATCTCTCTTGATTCAGCCCACGCCACGCAAACGAAAGGGTCGCCCCACAATGCGATGGCGATGGCACGGAGTGTGACCTGGCCTTCGAAATAGTTCCACCTGGTGAAGCGTATGCTCTAAGCATGAGCATAAGTTTTGTTGCAGTTGATCAATGCTAACCCAACGCCTTTCCCCCAGATCAAGCAACGCATCGCCGATGGGTGGTTATGAAAAGCATGACTGCCAACAAAAACAAGCTGAGAACAGATCCAAATTCGGATGACAAACTTTTCCTTTGGCACGAGAATTTGGCTTGGTTGTGGTGGGCAGATGAGGTGCTGTCAGAAGCGGAACAGGTGAGCAATCGGCAAGAACAAAACAGTTTTCAAATACCTAATAGAAAGAGTTCTGATGGTTGTTACTGTTCCTCAAAGCGACAACCGAGCGAGATTTTATTCGCATTTCTTGTTAGATATTTGCTTGTGCAACATATGCAATGAGGTGATAAACTGAAGGATATACACCTAATCTCCTAATGCCGTACATACATACCTACTCTACAACTTCTGCCACACTTTAGATGATTAATGATTTGATTGCAGAACTGCGTGCAAATGCACTACGCACATAGTATTGACTCAGTGCTGTGACGACCAGAGATACCTTTCAGAAAAGCAAGCTGCTGAACGACTGGCTTAAAGAAACCACCCTCTGTGTAGCAGATGTTGATGGCACCTCATACACCGCGCTGACACACCAGACGCGTTTCGACTACAGCGGCATATCTGAAGATAAAGTGGTGAATATGCGGCAGGAAATCGCGTGCAAAAGTGCCACCGTATGCGAAAAGATCAAGTGAGTCGTTACTCTATTGTTCGATCTTTGACTTTGCTCCTCCCTTCGACTGCACGTTGCGTATGCTACACTATTATTGAAGAGACTCCCACTACTCGCAGGATAAGCTATGACCTGAAGTACAATTTCGTCAAAGGACGCCAACTGCTATTGAGTCCCAACGCCGTGCACGAGAGGCAAGTGAAGGCCAGGGCATACATATTTCAAGCTCAACTCCTATGCTTCACGATGGTATGCACTATAGGAAATATGGTGGGATGGGATGGTGATAGTGTAGGTATAGCGTCACCTTTTATTGAGTCTAAGTCAAAGCAGCTAGGTACTGGGTTTCTTCCATTAGTTTTTCAGTTAGGTACCGGGTTTGGGCGCTAATTAAGTTGCGGCACTTCTGACGAGAGCAGAATCAAACCAAATAAGCGCCCTGGGGCGGCTATTTGGAAAGTCTGATCTGGTGCCTTTTCGGCACTTCAATGCACTGCATAGCTTGTGCTCAACAGAAGTGCATAATCGGCGAATACTGGTATACAAAATTGTATTTTACTGCTATTTAATGGATAATTATTTGAATTCTCTTACAAAATGGCTCACATAGACGCCTCAAACCCTCATTTTTCTAGGTGAACAATTTACACAAGGAAGAAAAATGCACATTTTATTCAAAGAATCTTTATCCAAATACCTAAGCGCCCTGTGGCGCTTTTTTCGCCGCGCCTCAGCGCGGCGAGGTGTGTTTGGAGGTATACGGATGACAATGTCTGTCTGTCTGTGTGTGTGTGTGTGTCCGTCCGTCCGTCCGTCCGTCCGTGGCACCGAAGTAAGATATGTGGCATATGTTGTCAAGTAGAGTCAAGGCCGCTGAGTACGGATCCGATGTCCGTTTCTGTTGCTAATTTCGCATTTTCGAGATATTCACAATTAAAATTCAAAAATGTCAAAAATCGACTTTTTCACCTGATGAGCTAACCGCGAAATTTCTTCAGAAATGGAAAGAGCACGGAGCGCTGATAATATGTAACCCAAAAGAAATTTTTTGTCAATGTGGAATTTGATTGAAATGCGCAATTGTTTGTCAAAATTTCATAAATTGACAAAAATAGAACGTCCTTTATTGACGAATGTGAATGCAGAAACTGAAACGCCGAGAGCCAATAAGAATTTGTGACATAGTTTTTCAGTTTTGAAAAATTGCAATTTGGAGATATTTACAATTAAACTATGAAAATATCGAAAATCGACTTTTTCGCCTGATGAGCTAGCGGCGAAATTTCTTCAGAAATGGAAAGAACATAGGCCGTGGACAATTTGTAACACAAAAGAAATTTTTGCATAGCGGAATTTCATAGAAATACGCAATTATTTGTCAAAATTTCATAAAATGACAAAAATAGAACGTCATTTATTGACGAATGTGAATGCAGAAATTGAAAGGTCGTAAGCCAATTAGAATTTGTGACATGGTTCTACAGCTTTGAAATACTGCAATTTAGAGATATTTACAATTAAAATATATAGAAAGTCGAAAATCGATTTTGTCGCCTGATGGACTAGCGGCGAAATTTCTTCAGAAATCGAAAGAGCATAGACCGCGGATAATATGTAACCCAAAAGAAATTTTTTGTCAATGTGGAATTTGATAGAAATGCGCAATTGTTTGTCAAAATTTCATAAATTGACAAAAATAGAACGTCATTTATTGACGAATGTGAATGCAGAAACTGAAACGCCGAGAGCCAATAAGAATTTGTGACATAGTTTTTCAGTTTTGAAGAATTGCAATTTGGAGATATTTACAATTAAAATATGAAAATGTCAAAAATTGTTTTTTTCGCGTGATGAGCTAGTGGCGAAATTTCTTCAAAAGTGGAAAGAGCATATGCCGTGGACAATTTGTAACACAAAAGAAATTTTTTTCAAATGTGGAATTTCATAGAAATACGAAATTGTTTGTCGAAATTTCATAAATTGACAAAAATAGAACGTAATTTATTGACAAATGTGAATGCAGAAATTGAAAGGTCGCAAGCCAGTTAGAATCTGTGACATAGTTTTTCAGTTTTGAAAAATTGCAATTTGGAGATATTTACAATTAAACTATGAAAATATCGAAAATCGACTTTTTCGCCTGATGAGCTAGCGGCGAAATTTCTTCAGAAATGGAAAGAACATAGGCCGTGGACAATTTGTAACACAAAAGAAATTTTTGCATAGCGGAATTTCATAGAAATATGCAATTATTTGTCAAAATTTCATAAAATGACAAAAATAGAACGTCATTTATTGACGAATGTGAATGCAGAAATTGAAAGGTCGTAAGCCAATTAGAATTTGTGACATGGTTCTACAGCTTTGAAATACCGCAATTTAGAGATATTTACAATTAAAATATATAAAAAGTCGAAAATCGATTATGTCGCCTGATGGACTAGCGGCGAAATTTCTTCAGAAATCGAAAGAGCATAGACCGCGGATAATTTGTAACGCAAAAGAAATTGTTTGCAATTGTGGAAATTTATAGAAATACGCCACAATTTGCCAAAATTCTACAAATTGTCAAAAGCGTCATAACGCAGAAATGCGCACACCAAACGAAATTCCTAGTAGAGAACGACTGCACCAAACAGTTGGCAAGTTTTTTCGCCCGGCCTCAGCCGGGCGAACCCCTACGAGAGCTTATCGTGCGTGCGTGCGTCCGTCCGTTCGTTCGTCCGTTCGTTACGCTCTCAGATCTTGGTGTTGGAAAGTCGTAGGAAGGCGATCTTGGGCTCTACGGAAAGCCCTCGACTCACTGGTAATGTCGCTAAGAGACTTCGAAATTCAAAAGTTTGAATTGCGCGCGCTACAGTAACCCGAAGGACAAAACGGAAAACGGCTCTAACTTGCTCGTCTTACGTCGTAGAGCGGCGTGCGATAGGCCAACTAACAGGTCTCGACGTGCTCTTTCGTTTGGCAATAAAAATTTTCTTAATTACGCAAACACGCAACACGAAAAGCGACATTCTCGCGTTTTTAACGCAGAAATCGCTCTAACTCGCTCAGCGTGCGTCGTAGGGAGACGATCTTGGGTTGGTTGGATAGCTCTCGACTCACTGATCATTTGTTCTTCTATTGGTCGAAACTCAAAAGTTTGAATTTCGGGAGCTACAGTAACCCAAAGCTTTAAAACGGGAAACTTGTCTAACTCGCTCGTCTTCCGTCATAGAGAGACGATCTTGAGTTCGTTGAATAGGTTTCGGCATACTGATAATTCTGTTAAGAGAACTCGAAATTTAAAAGTTTGAATTGCGCGCGCTTGACCAACCCGAGTGTCCAAAACGCAAAACGGCTCTAACACGCTCGTCTTACGTCGTAGAGCGGCGTGCGATAGGTCAACTAAAAGGCCTCGACGTGCTCTTTTACTTGGCGTAAAAAATTTGTTAATTACGCAAACACGCAACACGAAAAGCGACATTCTCGCGTTTTTAACGCAGAAATCGCTCTAACTCGCTCAGCGTGCGTCGTAGGGAGACGATCTTGGGTTGGTTGGATAGCTCTTGACTCACCGATCATTTGTTCTTCTATTGGTCGAAACTCAACAGTTTGAATATCGCGAGCTACAGTAACCCAAAAGTTCCAAACGCAAAACTTCTCTAACTCGCTCGTCTTCCGTCGTAGAGAGACGATCTTGAGTTTGATGAATAGGTTTCGGCACACTGATCATTCCGTTAAGAGAAGTCGAGATTCGAAAGTTTGAATTTCGCGAGCTACAGTAACTCAAAGGTTCAAACAGTAAATCGGCCCTAACTTGCTCGTCTTACGTTGTAGAGCGGCATTCGTTCGACCGTTTGAAAGCTTACGTTGAGGCAGTTGTTGAACGGTCATTCGTAAAGAAATACTTTTGTTTTTTTAAACCCTTGTCTTACGAACAACTTTGTTTGCTAAAGAAATTAATCCCGGGCGATCCCAATGTTGCCCTGCAACAACCGCTCAGAAATGCGTGTGTCTTGCTCAAAAAATTAATCCCGGGCGATTCTAATGTTGCCCTGCAAGAACCCCTCAGAAAGGAGCGTGTCAGAAGTAGCGCATGAATAGTGGACTCCGGGCGGGCGCGCGTCATATCGGAAAGGCTTCGAAATACTTTACAAAAGTATCCACTCTTTCACTCTTCCACTTTAAAACACTCACAAACCACTCTGTATTAATAAAACAACTCAACTTTTTTAAAACAGCTTGTTTGTTCGATGTGGCGTATTCCCACAGGTATAAAACTTCAGATGAACGGCGTCGTATCATGCCGATACCATAAGCGAACGCGGCGATATCACTGAGCTTTAGATCAGTTGTACAGACAACCGTATCGTGGTAATAGCTGCATTTGAATTGTGGTACACGTTTTCAAGATACCTTCGCTAGATGCGGCTAATTATGCAAATGAAATTCACTATACTGTTCACCAAAATTTGACAGACACAAAGTATAGGTTGAACTTTTTACACACACAGCTTGTTTCGCCGCGCCTCAGCGCGGCGAGGTGTATATTTACCGTGACTACCCGGATCCGGTGAAAACCCAGATATCTGGGTTTTCACTGGTCGACTAAGTGAAAACCCGGATATCCGGGTTTTCACTGACGGGTTAGTGAAAACCTGGATAATGTCAAATTATCCGGGTTTTCACTGAAAGTTTAGTGAAAACCCGGTATGCAAGATTTCGTGGGAGGATCGTGAAAATTATGATAGCTGTGTTTTTTCGCCGCGCCTCAGCGCGGCGAGGTGTATATGTTGCAGTCAGTAGCCGTCTTCAGGCGATAGCCGTCTAGACGGCTATCGCCTGGTCGATCAGGCCGCGGCCGTCTTCAAGGGGAAAAGACGGCCATCGCCTGGTGCGTCAGGCGATGGCCGTCTTCTCCTCGAAAAGACGGCTATCGCCTGATGGACCAGTCAACAGCCGTCTTCAAAATGAAAGCTGTCGCCAGCACTAGCAGGGAAGGGGCGCAGCAGGCCTGAGCAGGAGGTGAGGTAAATGGAGGAGTGTTTATTCCACTTACAGTTTGCACTAAAACTCGGCCGGCGTCGCGCCTGGCGGGTCTCAGCTGAGGCTTAGCGCGACCACCAACTTCAGGGCGCGCTCCGCGCGCCCTGAAATCGGTCACCGGTCGCGTTAAGCCTAAGCTTCGACCCGCCAGACTGCGACGCCGACTGACTCTTGTGAACTGTGGGCGCAGGGCGAGCCTAAGCATAGCCTGAACTGGAAGGAAAATGCTGTGTCCGAAACTAATACAGAGAAAGAAAAGACGGCCATCGCCTGATGCATCAGGCGATTGCCGTCTAGACGGCCGCGGCCTGACGCATCAGGCGATTGCCGTCTAGACGGCCGCGGCCTGATCCACCAGGCGACAGCCGTCTAGACGGCTATCGCCTGAAGACGGCCATCGCCTGTGACATATATATACGGATGACAATGTCTGTCTGTCTGTCTGTGTGTCCGTCCGTCCGTCCGTGGCACCGAAGTAAAATAGGTGACATATGTGGTCAAGTAGAGTCGAGGTTGCTGAGTACGGAGCCGGTGTCCGTTTGTGTTGCTAATTTCGCATTTTCGAGATATTCGCAATTAAAATTCGAAAATGTCGAAAATCGACTTTTTCGTCTGATGCGCTAGCCGCGAAATTTCTTCAGAAATGGAAGGAGCATGGACCGCGGATAATTTGTACCACAAAAGAAATTTTTTGCAAATGTGGAATTTAATAGAAATACGCGATTATTTGTCAAAATTGCACAAATTGACTAAAATACAAAGTCATTTAATGACGAATGTGAATGCATAAATGGAAAGGTCGTATGCCAATAAGGATTTGTGACATAGTTTTGCAGTTTTTTAAAATTGCAATTTCGAGATATTTTCAATCCAAATATGAAAATGTCGAAAATCGACTTTTTCACCTGATGATATAGCGGCGAAATTTCTTCAGAAATGGAAGGAGCATGGACTGCGGATAATTTGTAATGCAAGAGAAATTTTTTGCAAATATGGAATTTAACAGAAATACGTGATTATTTTTCAAAATTCCATAAATCAACAAAAATAGAACATCGTTTTTTGACGAATTTGAACGCGGAAATGGTAAGGCCGTATGCCAATAAGAATTTGTGACATAGGTTTACATTTTCAATAAATTCCAATTTCGAGATATTTGAATTAAAATTTTAAATAAATGTCAAAATCGAGATTTTCGTCTAATGGCCAGAACAGCTGTTTATCTACATTACTATGCTAGCTAGGTGTAGTGTCTGTCCGTCTGTAGAGGTTTGCCTCCCTAGCACTTCGCCACGCGACGCTTCAGCATGCGCTTGCCTCCCTAGCACTTCGCCACGCGACGCTTCAGCACGCGCGCGCCTAGACGCCAGCGGGACGCCAGCGGCGGCAATCAATCGCTGCACGGCCAGCGCCGCCTGTTGCTGTCTGCCTTCAACGCAGGCATCGCCTGAACAGTACGGCAAGGCACCGTCGCCGCTCAATCAGGCTCGCTCCCCTTAGCTCGCATTGGATCTGGCGGCTCTCTACCATTTGTTTTGCGCGGCGCTTTGTACGGCGCGTTCGCGAGGCAGTCAGCGCCGTTGGCTTGCAACAGGAGAGACTTTCTGCAACAGTACAAATCTTGCAACAGTACAGACGTTGCAACAGGATGGTCGCGCGAGGCGGACAGATCTTGCAACAGGACAGATCTTGCAACAGGACAGGATCTTGCAACAGGAAGATCTTGCAACAGGACAGATCTTGCAACAGGACAGATCTTGCAACAGGACAGATCTTGCAACAGGACAAATCTTGCAACAGGACAAATCTTGCAACAGGACAGATCTTGCAACAGGACAGACCTTGCAACAGGACAGATCTTGCAACAGGACAGATCTTGCAACAGGACAGATCTTACAACAGGACAAATCTTGCAACAGGACAGATCTTGCTACAGGACAGACCCTGCAACAGGACAGAGCTTGCAACAGGACAGATCTTACAACAGGACAAATCTTGCAACAGGACAGATCTTACAACAGGACAAATCTTGCAACAGGACAGATCTTACAACAGGACAAATCTTGCAACAGGACAGATCTTACAACAGGACAAATCTTGCAACAGGACAGATCTTGCAACAGGAGAGATCTTGCAACAGGACAGATCTTGCAACAGGACAGATCTTGCAACAGGACAGATCTTGCAACAGGACAGATCTTGCAACAGGACAGATCTTGCAACAGGACAGATCTTGCAACAGGACAGATCTTGCAACAGGACAGATCTTGCAACAGGACAGATCTTGCTACAGGACAGACCCTGCAACAGGACAGAGCTTGCAACAGGACAGATCTTACAACAGGACAAATCTTGCAACAGGACAGATCTTACAACAGGACAAATCTTGCAACAGGACAGATCTTGCAACAGGACAAATCTTGCAACAGGACAGATCTTACATCAGGACTAATCTTGCAACAGGACAGATCTTACAACAGGACAAATCTTGCAACAGGACAGATCTTGCAACAGGACAGATCTTGCAACAGGACAGATCTTGCAACAGGACAGATCTTACCACAGGACTGATCTTGCAACAGGACAGATTTTGTAACAGGCAAGAAGACAGACCTTGCAACAGGACAGACCTTGACAATGAACAGGACGGACGTTGCGGCGCGCGCACGAGGCGACCACCGCCGTTGGCTCACAACAGGACAGACCTTGCAACGGACAGACCTTCAACAGGACAGATTATGCAACAGGACATTACGGCCATTGACGACTACATTCCGTGCTATTCAGATCACACAAATTCTTCTGCAACAGGAAGGAACGGCTAGTTGATGATAACGATGAATGTGCACTCCGAAAGAGAAATGCGTACGCTGAACACAGGAATTCGCTGGCACCAAACTTTTGGCAAGTTTTTGTTGGATGTGGCGTTTTCACACAGGTAGGAAACATCAGATAAACGGCGTCGTATCATGCCGATAATATAGCGAACGCGGCGATACCACTGAGCTTCAGATCAGCTGTACAGACAACCGTATCGTGGGGATAGCTGCACTTGGCATTAAGGTACAAGTTCTCAAGACACTTTCTCCAGATGCGGCTAACGACGTGTACAAAGTTCACTATACTGTTCACCAACATTTGACAGACACAAAGTATAGGCTGAACTTTTTACACACACAGCTTGTTTCGCCCGCCCTCAAACGGGCGACACCCTAGGAGAGCTCGGCGTGCGTGCGTGCGTCCGTCTGTTACGCTCTCGGATCTCGGTGTTGGAAAGTCGTAGAGCGGAGATCTTGGGCTCTGCGGATAGGTCTCCACTCACTGATCATTCAGCTAAGAGGTTTCGAAGTTCAAAAGTTTGAATTGCGCGCGCCACAGTACCCCGAAGGTCAAAACGCAAAACGGCTCTAGCTCGCTCGTGTTACGTCGTAGAGCGGCAATCGACACGTCAGGTGAAAGCTCTCGACGTGCTCTTTCATGCGGCTACAAACTTTTTTCAATTGCGCAATCACGCACCGCTGAAAACGCCATTCTCGGGATTTTGACGCTAAGATCGCTCTAACTCGCTCAACTTGCGTCGTAGAGAGACGATCTCGAGCTTTTTGGATAGCTCTCGACTCACTGATCATTTGTTCTCCCATCAGTAGAAATTCAAAAGTTTGAATTTCGCGAGTTACAGTTACTCGAAGGTGCAAAAGCACAAAACGGCTCTAACTCGCTCGTCTTACGTCGTAGAGCGGCAATCGACACGCCAGGTGAAAGCTCTCGACGCGCTCTTTCATGCGGCTGCAAAACTTTGTTCAATTACGCAAACACGCACCGTTGAAAACGCCATTCTCGGGATTTTGACGCTAAGATCGCTCTAACTCGCTCAACTTGCGTCGTAGAGAGACGATCTCGAGCTTTTTGGATAGCTCTCGACTCACTGATCATTTGTTCTCCCATCAGTAGAGATTCAAAAGTTTGAATTTCGCGAGTTACAGTAACTAGAAGGTGCAAAAGCACAAAACGGCTCTAACTCGCTCGTCTTACGTCGTAGAGCGGCAATCGACACGCCAGGTGAAAGCTCTCGACGTGTTCTTTCACGCGGCTACAAAACTTTGTTTAATTACGCAAACACGCACCGCAGAAAACGCCATTCTCGCGATTTTAACACTAAGATCGCTCTTTGCTACATGCAGAAGTGCGACACGGTTTGATTGCTCGTAGTGCGCTCTTTTGTGCTCTGTCAATTGTTTGCCAAAACTTTTACAAGTTTTTGTCACTTTTTAAAAGCGTTGCTTGAAAGAGGGATGTTCTTGCTCTAAAAGCCAAATCGCGGGCGAAATCAATATTGCTAATGCAATACCCTCTTGCGAAGCGGGGGCTCATGAAGCGGAGCATGCGGGCGATGAACTCTCGCACTCTCTGCAGAAAGAACGCAACTCTTTGCGATGTCAGTCTGAATACAAACTCAACTTTTTAATACCGGAGCTTGTTATTAATCTTTTCGAAGAAATAGCGTAGAAATCAAGGCTTCTATAGTTTTCAACACTGCTGACGAAACAAGTGCTTTTGAATGGCAAATCGCGCTGTTTGTTGCGCGAAACAAGCGTCGTGGAGTGCGAAACGTGCGATCTTACGCTATATCTTGATCTTTGCCGAGCCGCCTCTTTCACAATGCCAAATGTTTGCGGCCAATTGGCACGTCTGGCTTCAACAGGCGGCTAAGTATACGGGGAATGTGCATCCCGCTTACAGTTTGAACGCGACTGAAAGTTGTCGCAAGCGTTAGTACGGAGGGAGGGGGCACAGCCGGCCTAAGCAGGAGGTGAAGTATATGGAGGAGTGTATATCTCACTTACAGTTTGCACTAAAACTCTGTCGGCGTCGCGCCTGGCGGGTCTCAACTGAGGCTTAGCGCGACCACCAACTTCAGGGCGCGCTCCGCGCGCCCTGAAATCGGTCACCGGTCGCGTTAAGCCTAAGTTTCGACCCGCCAGACTGCGACGCCAACTGACTCTTGTGGACTGTGGGCGCAGGGCGAGCCTAAGCTTAGCCTGATTTGGAAAGAACCAAACGGCCTACAGGCAATGGAATTATAGTTCTAGCAGTGTATTGCGCGATTTTGAGCATATCGGAGAATTATCCGGGTTTTCCCTAACCTATCAGTGAAAACCCGGATATCCGGGTTTTCACTAACTCAACAGTGAATACCCGGATATCCGGGTTTTCACTAACCAACTCAGTGAAAACCCGGATATCCGGAGTTTTCACTGAAGACGGGTTCTCCCGGTCACATATATACGGATGACAATGTGTGTGTGTGTGTGTGTGTGTGTGTCTGTCTGTCTGTCTGTGTTTCCGTCACACCGAAGTAAAGTCAGTGACATATGTGGTCAAGTAGAGTCGATGTCGCTGAGTACGGATCCGATGTCCGTTTCTGTTGCTAATTTCGCATTTTCGAGATATTCGCAATTAAAATTCGAAAATGTCAGAAATCGACTTTTTCGTCTGATGCGCTAGCCGCGAAAATTCTTCAGAAATGGAAGGAGCATGGACCGCGGATAATTTGTAACACAAAGGAATTTTTTGCAAATGTGGAATTTAATAGAAATACGCGATTATTTGTCAAAATTGCATAAATTGACTAAAATGCAACGTCATTTATTATACTCCACAAAAAAGTGTGGAGTATATAGCGTTTGTGCGCGAAACGCAGAAACTTTGAGTCAACGGCGTTCGCGCGTGAAGCGGCCGATTTCCAAACGGTCTTTTGCGTTGGGTAGGCCTAGTGGGTGGGCAGGGTGGACACCAAACGGGGTCACGCTCCGGGACCCCGTTGGCGGGAAATTCAAAAATTTAAATTTTCAAAGTACTGAAAAATGGGTTAAACAAGGTAGAACTCGAAAAAGTTGCATATAATGGTATATACTATCTTTTGATATGTTGTAGTACTCGATAGGGCCGAGGGTGGAAAAAATGAATTGGATCGCTGCGGGACCCATTTTGGCGCCAAATTTAAAAAATTCGCGATTTTTGGCCCCAGGTCGACTTTGACGGGCTGCTGTGCGAGCTAGGTAGCAGCTAGAGCGGCGAGACCACTCTTGGTGCTCCTTCCCAGATGTCCTCTATCGAATGAGCCATGAACGGAGAAAATCGGGCGAAACTCAAAAAACTTTCTTACACTGCGACTTTTTCGACTCCAGGGTCGAAAATTGCGATTTTTGCATTTCTGCGTCTATAGCGCTCGAATGCGTTGCCGAATCGTTCTAAAAGTGGTTTCAAACGATTCTGCGCTTAAATCTGGCCCAGAAAAGTATTCTCGAAAAATTTGTAGAGCTACAGTATCCCTGCCGCGTCGGTTTGAATTTTGGGCATTGGGTCGACTTTGCCAATATTATGCTCGATTTCGGGGTTTTCGGGGGCCCTGATTACGAATTTGGCGTCCGTTCAGCGTATAGATGGTGTTTGGACGTACCTACGACGAATTTGTATGCTACCGTACCCCAAGTGCAGAATTTCAGTTTCCGGAGTCCATAGGAAACTAGAGGTGTTGTATGTCGAATCTGGGGTATTTTGGGATGTAGATCACGAATTCAGCATTGCTTTTGCGATTGGGGGTGCCAGGAGGCCACAACAGCAGAGGAGTCACCGTGCGTAGGAGTTCAAATTTGTGGAGTATACTGCGTCCCCCGGACGACTTGCCTGGTTGACGAATGTGAATGCAGAAATGGAAAGGTCGTATGCCAATAAGAATTTGTGACACAGTTTTGCAGTTTTTAAAAATTGCAATTTTGAGATATTTTCAATCAAAATATGAAAAAGCCGAAAATCGACTTTTTCACCTGATGATATAACGGCGAAATTTCTTCAGAAATGGAGAGAGTATAGACTGCGGATAATTTGTAACGCAAGAGAAATTTTTAGCAAATATGGAATTTGATAGAAATACGTGATTAGTTTTTCAAAATTCCATAAATCAACAAAATAGAACGTCGTTTTTTTGACGAATTTGAACGCAGAAATGGTAAGGCCATATGCCAATAAGAATTTGTGGCATAGTTTTACAGTTTTAATAAATTCCAATTTCGAGATATTTAGAATTAAAATTCAAAAAAATGTCAAAATCCAGATTTTCGTCTGATGGCCAGAACAGCTGTTTATTGATGAATGTGCACTCGGAAACAGAAATGCGTACGCTGAACACAGGAATTCGCTCGCACCAAACTTTTGGCAAGTTTTTTTGTTGGATGTGACGTTTTCACACAGGTAGGAAACATCAGATAAACGGCGTCGTATCATGCCGATAACATATAGCGAACGCGGCGATATCACTGAGCTTCAGATCAGCTGTACAGACAACCGTATCGTGGGGATAGCCGCACTTGGCATTAAGGTACACATTCTCATGCGTACGGCGTAACTGTAATGCGACTAACGATGTGTACAAAGTTCACTATACTGTTCACCAAAATTTGACAGACACAAAGTATAGGTTGAACTTTTTCACACACAGCTTGTTTCGCTCGGCCTCAGCCGAGCGAACCCTATCAAGAGCTCGGCGTGCGTACGTGCGTACGTACGTGCGTGCGTATGTCACGCTCGCTTCGGGCTTAATAACTCGCTCGTCTGACGCCGTAGGACGGAGTTTGAGACATCGTCGGGTAGCGCGCGGACTCCTCTCGCCATCTGAGTGTTCAAAACCGAAATAAGTTTTCAAACTCGCGCGCTACAGTATCCCAAAGTGGGGTCCATTTTAAGACAAAAGTTGACCGAAGCAAGTCAAATCGCATATCAAAGTAAAGCGCTCGAGCTCCTGAGCACGAATCCGACAACAAAAAGTTTCAAAGGTTTAAAGAAAGAGCTACAGTAACCAAAACGCGTCGAAAACTGGAAACGACACGCTTGCTTCGGGCGTAATGACTCGCTTGTCTGACGTCGCTGGGTTGAGTTCGACACATCGACGGGTAGCCCTCGGACTACTCTCGCGAACTATGACGTCAAAATAATAACAAGTTTTAAAAATTGCGCGCTACAGTATCCCAAAGTAATGTCCGAGATAAGTCAAAACTTCATCGAACCTAGTCGAATCGCATATCAAAGTGAAGCGCTCGACCTCCTGAGCTAGAATCCGACAACAAAAAGTTTCAAAAGGTCAATGAGAGTGCTACAGTAACCAAAACGCGATGAAAACTGCAGATTTTGGTTTGTTATATCTTGGCACTCGTGCGTTGCAGAGCGGCGGTCTTGACATCGCTGAAGAGCTCACTGCAAGCCAACGTCAAATCATGCTCACAATTAACCTGTAGTTTTGCGTTAGATTCATACGTGTAACCGGGGGGGGGGGGGTTGGGGGGGTAAGCCCCCCCCCCCCCCCCTCCTAGCCGAAAGTGTACCCCCCCCCCCATACCCCCCCCCCCCAGGTACCCCCCTCCCGCCTTCCCCAAAAGACCCCCCCCTAGAATTTCAAAAATTTTCGCCTGCGGCGCTTAAAAATGGCAAAAATTTCGCCTGCGGCGCTTGAAAATAGCAAAATTTTCGCCTGCGGCGCTATATTTTGGACGTTTTTGACTAAAAGTAAGCGATTTTTGGCGCTTTTTGGCCTATTTTTGCAAAATTTTCTTATTTTTTGGTACTTTTTTGGCAAAATTTTTAGGCCATTTGACCCCCCCCCCCAGGGACCTCAGACCCCCCCCCCTGAGGGGTCCTATACCCCCCCCCCCCCCAACCCCCCCCCCCCCCCCTGGCCGGTTGGCGCTTACACGTATGGTTAGATTCCAGTGTCTTTTTTAAAATTTAGTCAGAAAAGATGATTTTCTTGGTGTAAAGAATTAAACCCGAGCGATACCAATGTTGCGTAGCAAGACCACTCCAAAAAGTGTAGTCGCGAGGAGAGTCAAAGACGCTGCACGAAACCGGAAAGGGCCTTGCTACAATCTCAGTAAAAATTCAAAGCTCAAAACCACTCCGCTTTTTTCGCCCGGCCTCAGCCGGGCGAACCCCTACGAGAGCTTAGCGTCCGTGCGTTCGTTCGTTCGTTCGTTCGTGCGTTACGCTCTCAGATCTCGGTGTTGGAAAGTCGTAGGAAGGAGATCTTGGGCTCTACGGAAAGCTCTCGACTCACTGGTAATGTCGCTAAGAGACTTCGAAATTCAAAAGTTTGAATTGCGCGCGCTACAGTAACCCGAAGGCTCAAACTGAAAACGGCTATTACTCGTTCGTCTTACGTCGTAGAGCGGCGTGCGATAGGTCAACTGAAAGGTCTCGACGTGCTCTTTCGTTTGGCGTAAAAAAGTTTCTTAATTACGCAAACACGCAACACGAAAAGCGACATTCTCGCGTTTTTAACGCAGAAATCGCTCTAACTCGCTCAGTGTGCGTCGTACGGAGACGATCTTGGGTTGGTTGGATAGCTCTCGACTCACTGATCATTTGTTCTTCTATTGGTCGAAACTCAAAAGTTTGAATTTCGGGAGCTACAGTAACCCAAAAGTTTAACACGCAAAACTTATCTAACTCGCTCGTCTTCCGTCACAGAGAGACGATCTTGAGTTCCTTGAATAGTTTCGGTACACTGATAATTCCGTTAAGAGACTTCGAAATTCAAAAGTTTGAATTGCGCGCGCTACAGTAACCCGAAGGTCCAAACTGAAAACGGCTATTACTCGCTCGTCTTACGTCGTAGAGCGGCGTGCGATAGGTCAACTAAAAGGTCTCGACGTGCTCTTTTACTTGGCGTAAAAATTTTGTTAATTACGCAAACACGCACCACGAAAAGCGACATTCTCGCGTTTTTAGCATAGAAATCGCCCTAACTCGCTCAGCGTGCGTCGTAGAGAGACGATCTTGAGTTGCTGGATAGCTCTTGACTCACTGATCATTTGTTCTTCTATTGGTCGAAACTCAAAAGTTTGAATATCGCGAGCTACAGTAACTCAAAGGTTCAAACAGCAAATGGGCCCTAACTCGCTCGTCTTACGTTGTAGAGCGGCATTCGTTCGACCGTTTGAAAGCTTGCGTGGAGGCAGTTGTTGAACGGTCATTCCTAAACAAATACTTTTGTTTTTTTAAACCCTTGTCTTACGAACAACTTTGTCTGCTAAAAAAATTAATCCCGGGCGATCCCAATGTTGCCTTGCAACAACCGCTCAGAAATGCGTGTGTCTTGCTCAAAAAATTAATCCCGGGCGATCCCAATGTTGCCCTGCAAGAACCCCTGAGAAAGGAGCGTGTCAGAAGTAGCGCATGAGTAGTGGACTCCGGGCGGGCGCGCGTCATATCGGAAAGGCTTCGAAATACTTTACATAAGTATCCACTCTTTTACTCTTCCACTTTAAAACACTCACAAACCACTCTGTATTAATAAAACAACTCAACTTTTTTAAAACAGCTTGTTTCTTTATGTAGCGAGCCTTGGAATGACGTGCCGAGTGTCGCTGTAATCGCAACATGAGCAATTCAGAAAGCTCAAAACTATTGTTTCCGTGATGCGTGTTTTAGCCAATTTTAGAATGTTTGCTGACACATGGAAGAGCACGCCGAGAGCTTAAAATTGACGTGTCGATTGGCGCTCTACGACACTCGGCGACAGTGAGTGAGAGCCGTTTTGTGCTTTTAAACCTTTGGGTTATTGTAACTCAACTCACGAAATTTAAATTTTCAAGTTTCGCAAGTGATCCGTGAGTCGCGAGCTATCCACTGAGCTCGAGATCGTCTCTCTACGATGCAAACTGAGCGAGTTAAAGCGATTTTGGTGTTCAAATCTCGAGAATGGCGTTTTCCGCGGTGCGTGCTTGCGTAATTGAAAAAAACTTTTGCAGCCGCATGAAAGAGCACGTCGAGAGCTTTCACCTGACGTGTCGATCGCCGCTCTACGACGTAAGACGAGCGAGTTAGAGCCGTTTTGCGTTTTCGGACCTTTGGGTTACTGTAACTCGCGAAATTCAAACTTTGAGTTTCGACCAATGGAGAACAAATAATCAGTGAGTCGAGAGCTATACAAGGTGCTCAAGATCACCTCTCTACGACGCAAGACAGACGAGTTAGAGCCGTTTTGCGTTTTAAACCTTCGGGTTTCTGTAACACGCGAAATTCACATTTTTGAGATTCGACCAATCGGAGAGCAAATGATTAGCGAGTTGAGAGCTATCCACTGACCTCGAGATTGTCTCTCTACGACGCAAACTAAGCGAGTTAGAGCGATTTTAGTGCTAAGATTTCGAGAATGGCGTTTTCGGCGGTGCGTGTCTGCGTAATTGAAAGAACTTTTGCAGTCGCATGAAAGAACGCGTCGAGAGCTTCCACCTGACGTGTGGATTGCCGCTCTACGACGTAACACGAGCGA
>JASAMZ010008339.1:0-12622 GCA_030248115.1 Linhomoeus sp. GSCO2_2 | reverse complement strand
ATTGCCTGCACGCTAAACCCAAGTGTCTATTGTGTATTTACAGGCATGGAGCTGGTGCGATCCTAAATGTAGGCACTGGCAGGGGCACAGGATCGAATGACTTGAGATCTATCCAAAATGTCCTACGGGCTAAACACAATTGTCTATGGGCTGAACCCAACGTCATTGACCATGGAGATTCTCCTACGGGCTAAAGGCTCTAGTCCTATATACTAAGCGGCAAGAGTCTGTCCGTCTGTCTGTTTGTTTGTTTGTCTGTAAACGCTCTAGCGCTCGCTACGGTTGATGGATCGCAATGATCTATAGCTTAAACTGACCGTCATAACACGCGGTTTTGCATCTTTGCATTTAGAACTTTGACCAATGCCTGAATTCCACATTATTTCGCAAATATCAGCTGCACCAGTACATTTTGAGCACAGAAGGCGACACACGCTGTGACTGACGTTTGATTTCATGCCAAAAGCGCTTTGCAGTGTCACCATTCACCAAAGAGTTGTCGTTGTGAGACTCCAAAGTGTATTCGCAGGCACTGCGTGCACTGGCAGGGGCACAGTATCAAACTACTCTGTATCTATGTCAAACGACTTTGGATCTATCTCAAATCTCCTACGGGCTAAAGCCAACTGCCTATGGGCTAAACCCAAGCATCTACTGTGTATTTACAGGCATGGGAGATGGTATGATACTAAACATAGGCACTGGCGGGGGCACAAGGTCGAATGACTTGAGATCTATCTGAAATGTTCTATGGGCTGAACCCAATTGCCTACGGGCTAAAAACAAGTGTCTATTGTGTATTTACAGGTACTGGAGATGGTGCGATCCTAAACACAGGCACTGGCAGGGGCACAGTGTCTAATGACTTGAGATCCAACTATAATGTCCTGTGTCACTGAATTCGATGTTGCATCATCTCCTTCATGCTCTGCAGATTACCCATGCGCAATTGACCATAGAGATTCTCCTACGGGCTAAAGGCTCTAGTCCTATATACTATGGCGCCTAGAGTCTGTCCGTGTGTTTGTTTGTCTGTGGATCTGTCAACGCCATAACTCTAGACACAGTTGTCGGTTCGCGATGATCTATAGCTTAAACTGACCGTCGTAACATGTAGTTTTGCACCTCCTATTTTAGAACTTTGACCGATGACTAAATTCCACAATATTTCGCAAATATCGACTGCACCAGTACATTCTGAGCACAGAAGGCACCACACGCTGTGATTTACATTTGATTTCACGCCAAAAGTGCTATACAGTGTCACCACTCATGACAGAGTTATCGTTGTGAGACTCCAAAGTGTATTCGCAGGCACTGCATGCACTGGCAGGGGCACAGCATCAAACTGCTTTGGATCTATGCCAAATGTCTTTAGATCTATTTGAAATCTCCTATGGGCTAAACCCAAATGTCTACGGGCTAAACCCAAGTATGTATTGTGTATTTACAGGCACAGGAGCTGGTGTCAGTGTAAATGTAGGTACTGGCAGGGGCACAGTGTCAAACGGCTTGAGATCTGTCTGAAATGTCCTACGGGCTAAACCCAATTGTCTATGGGCTAAACCCAAGCATCTATTGTGTATTTACAGACACAGGAGCTGGAGAGATCCTAAACATAGGCACTGACAATGGCGCAGGGTCTAATGACTTGAGATCCAACCATACTGTCCTGCCACTTCGATGATTGCGTTATCTCCTTCATGCTCTGCAGATTACCCATATGCTATTGACTATAGAGATTCTCCTACGGGCTAAAGGCTCTAGTCCATATTACTAAGCGGCCTAAGTCTGTCCGTCTGTTTGTTTGTTTGTTTGTTTGTCACTCTGTAAGCGCTCTAGCGCTTGCTACAGTTGACGGATCGTGATGATTTATAGCTTAAACTGACCGTCAGAACACGCGATTTTGCATGTTTGCATTTAAAACTTTAACCGAAGTCTAAATTCCACAAAATTTCGACAATTTCGACTGTGAGGTGCAGAAGCCTGCTAAACCATGATGATTCAAATGGCGGCCACGGCGGCAATGACGCGCGCACTGTGCATCAACTTCAAATCGTAGTGCGGGACATTCACAGTGCCACCACTCACTAAAGAGTTGTCGTTGTGGGACTCCAGTGTATTCGCAGGCACTCCATGCACTGGCAGGGGCACAACATCAAACTATTCTGGATCTATTTCAAATGACTTGAGATCTACATAAAATGTCCAACTGCTAAACCCTAACGTCTACAGGCTAAACCCAAGAGTCTATTGTGTATTTACAGGCATGGGAGCTGGTGCCATCCAAAGCATAGGCACTGGCAGGGGCACAGGGTCGAATGACTTAGATCTATGTGTGGCTATCTTTGGCTGATCCCAAATGTCTACCGGCATTGACTGAGCCAGTACATTCTGAGCACAGAAGGCACCACACGCTGTGACTGACGTTTGATTTCGCGCCAAATGCACTTTAGAGTGTCACCATTCACTATGAAGTTGTCGCTGTGAGACTCGAAAGTTTATTCGCAGGCACTGCATGCCCTGGCAGGGACACAGCATTGACTGACTTTTGATTTCGCGTGACTGACGTTTGATTTCGCGCCAAAAGCACTTAAGAGTGTCATCATCCACTATGGAGTTGTCGCTGTGAGACTCCAAAGTGTATTCGCAGGCACTGCATGCACTGGCTGGGACACAGCATCAAACTATTCTGGATCTATGTCAAACGACTTTAGATCTGTCTGAAATGTCCTGCCGGCTAAACCCAACTGTCAACGGGCTAAACCCAAGTGTCTATTGTGTATTTACAGGCACGGGAGCTGGTGCGAGCCTAAATGTAGGCACTGGCAGGGGCACAGGGTCGAATGACATGAGATCTATCTGAAATGTCCTATGGGCTAAACCCAAATGTTTATAGGCTAAACCCAAACGTCTACTGCATATTTACAGGCACTGGAGCTGGTGCGATCCTAAACGTAGGCAGTGGCAGGGGCGCAGGGCAGAATGACTTGAGATCTATCTATCTGAACTGTCCTGCGGGCTAAACCAAATTGTCTATGGGCTAAAGCCAAGTGTCTATTGTGTATTTACAGGCATAGGGGCTGGTGCAGTAGTAAATGTAGGCACTGGCAGGGGCACATTGTCAGATGACTTGAGGGCTATCTCAAATGTCCTACAGGTTAATCACCCATGGGCTATTAACCATAGAGATTCTCCTACAGGCTAAAGGCTCTAGTCCTATATACTAAGCGGCATAGAGTCTGTTTGTCTGTTTGTTTGTTTGTTTGTTTGTTTGTCTGTTAACACAATAACTCACGGCACAGGCGACGGATCCTGGAGATCTATGGCTTGAAAGAACCGTCGTGCTCTGTAGATTTGCATGTCCTATTGTGGACTTTGGCCGATGACTAAATTCCATAAAAATCACGAAAATATCGTCTGCGCAGTACATTTTGAGCACTAAAGAGTGTTTGTGGGTCCTTTTCGTGGAAATTTCGCACTGGTGTGTGGCCATGCGCTACAGAGCTATCTCTATGAGACCCTGACGTGTATTTGCAGGCACGGGAAGAGGCACATGGCTAATCGTAGGCACTGTCAGAGGCGTGATGCAAAATCATAATAGATGATTTTGCATCGCGCCTCTGACAGTGCCTACGATTAGTCATGTGCCTCTTCCCGTGCCTGTAAATACACGTCAGGGTCTCATAGAGATAGCTCTGTAGCGCATGGCCACACACCAGTGCGAAATTTCCACGAAAAGGACCCACAAACACTCTTTAGTGCTCAAAATGTACTGCGCAGACGATATTTTCGTGATTTTTATGGAATTTAGTCATCGGCCAAAGTCCACAATAGGACATGCAAATCTACAGAGCACGACGGTTCTTTCAAGCCATAGATCTCCAGGATCCGTCGCCTGTGCCGTGAGTTATTGTGTTAACAGACAAACAAACAAACAAACAAACAAACAGACAAACAGACTCTATGCCGCTTAGTACCAAATACCTGTGGGCTATAGTCAAACAACTTTGATGAGTATTTACAGGCACATTGGTGGTGTAAATACAGGCACTGGCAGGGGCACAATTGTAAATCATCTATGGGCTAATGCAATCATCTATGGTGGTGAACAAATGCTACAGAGCTATCTCTGTGAGACCCTGACGTGTATTTACAGGCACGGGAAGAGGCACATGGCTAATCGTAGGCACTGTCAGAGGCACGATGCAAAATCGTCCATTGACTAATGCCAAACACCTATGGGCTATAGTCAAACACCTTTGATGAGTATTTACAGGCACATTGGTGGTGTAAACACCGGCACTGGCAGGGGCACAGTCATAAAAATCATCTATGGGCTAATGCAATCATCTATGGGCTGATGCAATCATCTATGGTGGAGAACAATGGGGTCCCTGCGTTTTGCAATCAGTGGTGGCGCGCCATTGGTCTGTGAGTCTTGCGATCAGTGGTGGCGTGCCATTGGTCTATGAGTCTTGAGACCAGTGGTGGCGCGTCATTGGTCTATGAGTCTTGAGACCAGTGGTGGCGCACCATTGGTCTCTGCATCACCCCTCTTCTGACCTCAGAGAATCACCTGCGGGCTAAAGGCTCTAGTTGACGACTACATTCCGTGCTATTCAGATCACACAAATTCTTCTGCAACAGGAAGGAACGGCTAGTATGAGTATAAAGATCACAATACTGTTCACCAAGATTTGACATACAGTAGACAAGGTAGAGGTTGAACTTTTTTAAACACACTCTACTACGAGTGCCATCAATTCCAGTGTAAATAGGCAGGTTGAGGGCGCAAGCCTTTGGACTCAGCAGGCGGTTACACTTCGCGCGAACGTGCGGAACGGCGCGTCATCTGGGCGCACTGCACTTCGGTTAGCGCAAGATTGCCAGATAAAACTCGCCCTCACAAAGGAGAAGCTCCCGCAAGTCGTCACAACCAGCGGCGACACTCTAGCGATCGTTGGCGAGATTCCGTCACAAAGTCTGAATTTTCCCATTCGCTGCTAGTGTATCGCGCACCATGGAGCTAAGCGCACTGCTGAGCAAGTGTCAGGGCAACCGTTGGGTCAATGTGGAAGTGACCCTATTCCTGTTTTCCGCCTGTTTGGGTTGGTGATTTAGCCTTCAAGCTAACCTATGCACTGTAGCTTCAGGCCAACGTTTGGACTATGGTGTTTCGTACTGTGTGGGCTTGCCCATAAGGAAACTTTGACTTTGAATGCAAACACCCGATTTTGGAAGAGTAGACTGACTTACAGTGTGCCAAAGTCTGACTGCATGACTGAAATGCCTGTTAGACATACTGAGACCTATGTTAAACGTGCCTTTGACCAGAGGCTTGCAGTGTTTTGATTCTAGGCGAGGCAAAGCATAGCATGTTAGCGATTGGTCAGTGCTTCACAATTCCTGAATTTCACTATTTACCACACTTTTCTCTTTCATCCTTTATTCTGTGAGTATTGTAACAGTGCATATGCACGTGCGTTGCATTTTGGAGAGGTTGAAACTTACTGGGCAACTACATAAAGCTTTGAAACATGTTTGTGAGTGTTGCACAACCACTGAACTTCAGGCTCCATGATGACAGTTGTCAATCCCCAGATGAAGCAGAAGCTGTACAGAGTCCATAATGAATACATGCTGGAGAGGAACTACACAGAGACCGAGGCTTCAGACTTCGTTCAGAAGAATATCGTCTTCTGGACCCAGTTGAATCTGCTGATTCCAATGCCACTATCAATTGTGACTGGAATACTGTATGGTAAGCTCTAGTACAAGATAGTACTGACACTGGCATTGTTAAAGGTGATAGGCATGGATGAGAAAGGCACGTGATCAGTCAGAAGGGACAGAATGAAATGATACGTGTCAATAAAGTAAGTGCACCATGGTGCATCTTCAAAGGTGGACAGGTGTGAATAGATATGTAGCTGCTGATAACAGCTAATGATGGAGAAGTATTGCCAGGTATGGTAGGCTATGATAATGATACATGATGGACTGTAGTAAAGACAAATTCAAACAAAATGTTGTATGTTATCCCAGGGGCCTATGCGGACCACCACGGTCGTCAGTTCATCATTCTCTGTGGATTAGTAGCTTCGCTGACAGACTTCATCCAGTATTCCCTTATGTTTAGTTACAGTGTAGACGCTCCTCTCTACACCATTGTGATTGGAGGCCTAATCGCAGCCTGTTTTGGAGAGTTCTTCCTAGTGATGACTGGTTGGTGGTTTTGGACACTTTCCTAACCCACTCCCCCACTACTCCAGTAAGCCCCTTCCTCTTTTGATGGCATGACAAAGATATGCACCTATGTAGGTACATATTCTGATCCATGCCTTGAGCTTTGTCATGTATGTCATTGGACATACAGGACGCACTCTTTGTGGTTTAACAATTTGCATCAAGTCCAGGTGCTTGCTACTTCCCCCTCCAACCCTCCCCCCCCCCCAAATTGACACACAGCCAACTGGTTGTAAACTTCACGTGGTCAAACTCACATAGTGCCACACACTTACATGGAATAAATGCACACTCAGTATAGAATATGGCATGGCATTCTGGCATGGAGTGAAGGGGTTGGGAGGGGGGGGGGGGGAGGGGCAGGGGTTGAAAGAGGGGTGGATTGCAATCATGGAGTGTGTTGTTCAGGCTAATTATCTTATGCCACTGACATCCACCCTAAATCAAAGCTGCTGAAACGTCTCACGATCCTCTCAGTCAGCATGGATTCGGGAAGAATCATCGGAGGCCTACTGGGCGCGTTCCTCCCATCTGTTATGTCCATTCCAACGATGTTCGCTTGTCTAGTGGGTGTCACCTGCGTGACATCTGGGTGGACCCTGCTGACCGTGAGGCAGTTCCCACCACTGAAAAGCAGAACTGGGACCTGGGTGGAGATGGGCCGAAAGGTGAACCCAGATGAGGTGGCGAGGACTGAGGACTCGAAGAAGCCAGGTGTGGTCTGTCTCTGCAGCCACGGCAAAGTTTTATGGCGGCGAAAGTTGAAGGATTGATCGTCAACTCTCGTGAGGGGGAGGGGCTATATATCATTTAGTGGGGAGAGGGTCCGAAACTTTGGCCCATTGGTAGGCAGTTGAACTTTGTTCTATGACAACTTGCAGCTAGTATTCTCTCCAACTGGAAGCGCAACTGCACCAGAGGCTTCAAAGACACCCTGCACGTGTTGATTCGGCCGAGGAGTGGCCACGTGAGGTTCTTTCTGTGGGCCATGCTGGCAGCCGACTTTTTCTTCATCCTCATCATGATCCAATACATGAGTAGGTTGTCATTACAACAAGAGTATAATAGGTGCTAAATTGCAAGAGTCAGAATGCACAGTGAAAGCAGTCATTCTTTCAGTTCTACTGGGCATTTATGTAGTGGGCGAGCCTCTAAACTGGAAGGAGCAAGAAATCGGGCTCTTCATCTCTGCCAGTGCTCTGCTTGGTACATGTCGTTTCAATTAGACAATACAAGACATTTACAAGTATGTACAAGTACACAGACAAAACAAGTTTTGCTCAGAATTGGTGGCCCTCCCACTCATCATGGCTCTGTTCACAAGAATCCTGCGGCTAGACCACTCGACTATCATGGCCATTGGCTTTCTGGGCTTCGCCGCCAAAATGCTTCCGATCGCCTTTGTGAGCCAGACTTGGCACATTTATCTGTCGACGATCATAGGCGCCGTGGCTACAGTAATCCACCCAGCACTCAAATCCTTCGTGGGAAGCCTGCTGAGCCACGACGAGGTTGAACTTGATTGTTTTGTATTGTACTTATACTGTGTTGTATTGTTGTATTGCATTGTTGATGTAATGTATAGTTGTATTGTATTGTATTGTAGTGTCTTGCATTTCATTGTGTTGTATTGCATGGTATGAAGTCGTATTATAATGCAACACTCTCTGTATCACATCTGAAGATGCGATGTTTTGCAGATCGGAAAGTTCTATGGCGTCACTTCTGTGACCAGCAAATCGGCTGTCATCTTTCAGACAGTGGTTCTACAGGTATGTGGAAAGTAGCGCACATTACAGTATCCCCCAAAGTGCAAACTATGATTACCCAAGCACCTTCTCTCATCGGCCATCATCATCAGGGGATACCCCCCTCCACCAGTCACCACCCTTCCCTCCTCCTCCTTTCGCTGAGTGTTCCACTCCCCCACAGGAGACCTACAAAGCCACACTGTCGTGGTTCCCCGCCTTCGTGTGGCTTCTGCTGGCCGCTTTCGCTTGCGCCATGGCACTTTTGCTGTCCGTGGTTCAGTTGATCTATGCGAAAGAGAAACACTTCCTGGATGGGAAGGAGAAGACAGAGAACCAGTGACAAATTGGGCTAGAAACGTCGGTGGTAGGCTATTTGGCATAGCTTGTTCTCTGACTCGCGTTGCTGTGTACAAATTACAGAGCAGACTTTGTGCTCAACAATGTCCCAATGTCTAGAAGTATGGTCTTCAAGTCCAAAAGGAGGAATAGAAATGATATGCCGTCTTAAGGCAAATCATTTACAAACCTTGAAACGCTGCTAGAGGGTCCGTCAACGTTTGTGGAGTTTCTGTTTCTCTCCACGGAAATCTGGCAAAGCCTTGCAAAACTCAGCAAACTTATTGAAACGTGCCAATGGGACGGCTAAGTATTGTTTAATGTGAACTTTCCATCTCGATAGCTATTCCCGCAAAAAATAAAATTTGTTTCCGACAAAAAGCGTACAACACCGGGGGTTCCCAGGCCGTCTCCGATCCAAGTACTAACCCGGCCCGACAGTGCTTGACTTGCCAGATCGGACGGGATGGCGTATACTCACCGTGGTATGGTCGTACGCAAACATTGGCGTTGCCCGCTGCCCTTTAGACTGCTACTTAGCAGCGAGTCAGTCTTAGACCAAGGTCTGCCGTTATGGACTGCTGCGAATTATGCGTAAAGGAGCAGTTGCAAAGGAGTCCGAAGCGGTTACTAAAACACACACCAGGGAAACTGAATCTTCGATATTCTTAGCAGCGAAATCAAAATGGCTCTAACAACAACTCGTTTGTCTGACGTCGCAGATCGGCAATCGATACGTCGTTTGAAAGCTCTCCGTAACTACTCTTTATTGCGCTGACCACATTCTGCAATTTGTAAAACACGCACCAAGGAAGATTTCTGCAAGAAGGTCGCAACTCTTCACAACGTCAGTCAGAGTAGCAACTCAACTTTTAAAATACCGGAACTTGTTGCCTCTCTCGACACACAGGCTTGTGCGCCACGCTTTGCACACCCAATGGGGAGCCAATAATCTCCATGACGTCTAACCGTTCCGGCAACTCGCTAGTACACTGATCCAACCGGTTGCAGCCTTGATTAGCGCGTACGGATTTGGACTCAGTAAGTACACGCGCACGCGGCATGCACGTACGTACATACACACATACACAACGCAATGTGCGTGCGTGCAAGATCAGCAGATAATGCGCGACCGCCGTCGCGTCCACCCCCCCCCCCCCCCCCCCCCCATCGTTCCCGCAGGGTTAGTGGAAGACAAACGACCTTGCATTGCTCACCGCAAGCAAACTCGCAGCATGACGCTTACTCGAGTGCTGAGCAAGTGGCAGGCCAATCGTTGGGTCAATGTGGAAGTGACCCTCTTCCTCTTTGCCACCAGTTTGGGTCGGTGATGATTGGCAATTGGGACGGCGCTTCAAACTACAGTAACCAATGTACAGAAGCAACATAGGTAGGTACGCGCTGCGCGCAGCCAGAGTTTGGGAAGGTCTGAAAGTGGGTAAGCTAGTGCATCTGTCACAGGCGATGGCCGTCTTCAGGCGATAGCCGTCTAGACGGCTGTCGCCTGGTCGATCAGGCCGCGGCCGTCTAGACGGCAATCGCCTGATGAGTCAGGCCGCGGCCGTCTAGACGGCAATCGCCTGATGCGTCAGGCGATGACCGTCTTTTCTTTCTCTGTATTAGTTTCGGACACAGTATATTCCTTCCAGTTCAGGCTATGCTTAGGCTCGCCCTGCGCCCACAGTTCACAAGAGTCAGTCGGCGTCGCAGTCTGGCGGGTCGAAGCTTAGGCTTAACGCGACCGGTGACCGATTTCAGGGCGCGCGGAGCGCGCCCTGAAGTAGTGTAGGTGGTCGCGCTAAGCCTCAGCTGAGACCCGCCAGGCGCGACGTCGACCGAGTTTTAGTGCAGACTGTAAGTGGAATAAACACTCCTCCATTTACTTCACCTCCTGCTCAGGCCTGCTGTGCCCTTCCCTGCTAGCGCTGGCGACAGCTTTCATTTTGAAGACGGCTGTTGACTGGTCCATCAGGCGATGGCCGTCTTTTCGAGCAGAAGACGGCCGTCGCCTGACGCACCAGGCGATGGCCGTCTTTTCCCCGAGAAGACGGCCGCGGCCTGATCGACCAGGCGATAACCGTCTAGACGGCCATCGCCTGAAGACGGCTACTGACTGCAACACATCTACCCAGTACTAACTCACCCATCTGTCATTGTAGCCACCACTAAACTTCAGGCTCCATGATGACAATGGTCAATCCCCGAATGAAACAGAAGCTGTACAGAATCCACAACGACTATATTCACGAACAGAACTTCACAAAACGCGAGGCTTCCGACTTTGTGCAGATGCATATCGTGTTCTGGACACAGCTCAACCTGCTGATTCCGATGCCGTTGTCCATTGTCACAGGGATACTGTATGGTAAGCAGTAGAATGCTTTAGGAATTGAATCAGGCATGTTTCAAGTGTTGGCGATGATGTGGTGATGACAGTTGCAGGTAATGGTCATGTGTTGTTGGATGGGAAAGTAGTGTCGAGTCGATGATGTGAATACCAAAGCGTCGATCAAAATAGTTCTAAGTATTGCTAAATAGCAGTATTACAAAGCTGATAATGTCGAATGAGACTAAGTGCACTGTATGATCGATGATATATCCAGCAAAGAAATAGTTTAGCACGTGACCAGAATACTGTTTTAGGCGCGTATGCTGACCACCACGGCCGTCAATTCGTCATTCTGTGTGGATTGGTCGCTTCCCTGACAGACTTCATACAGTATTCTCTGGTTTTCAGTCACAGTGTTGATGCACCGCTCTACACTATTATAATTGGAGGCGTGATCGCCTCCTGCTTTGGAGAGTTTTTCCTGGTGATAACTGGTGAGTTGGGAACATCCCATCTCCTCTCACATGGGGGGTCACATGGGTGGGGGAGGGAGTTACAGCATATTCCTCACTTGTTCATTCTATTCAGGCTCCATTTCCTACGCTACTGACATACATCCCAGATCCAAGTTGCTGAGACGTCTCACCATCATTGAGGTCGTCATGGATTTTGGCAGAATCACTGGAGGCCTATTGGGGGCCTTTCTCCCTTCCCTCATGTCCATTCCAGCCATGCTCGCTTGCATGGTGGGAGTTGTCGGCCTGACATTTGGCTGGACTCTGCTGACTGTGAGACAGTTCGCACCACTGAAGAATAGAGCTGGGACTATAGTGGCAAAGGTCTACCCGGATGGAGCAACGACGACAGAGGATGTGAAGACGCCAGGTGAGCATTGGCGCTTTATTACAAAGTACAGAGAATATCTGTAGATTGTGACCCTTGATTCGTGCCAGTAAGAACTGACTTGGGATGACTTGGGATTATTTGACGTTCATTTGGAGGAGCGAGAGTGAGGCGAGAGGGGCTTTTGAGCTCGGAAATAAAGAAAATTGCCCCTTACAAGTTCCGAAATTGACCCAGGCCTCTCTAAATTACTAGGTATACCAGTGCAAAATTAGAAGGGGTTTACTCAAACTTTTTGCGTTTTATAGGGGGGATAGTTTGTGGTTTGGGGAAACTGCGGTTGGGGGGGGGGGGGGTGGGATGGGGGGCGATGTGGGATGGTGGGTGAAGTTGGTTTGCTGTTCTACTCATTGCCAATTCCTGAACACAGAAGCTCTGTCTATGCGAATCTCCAAACTTGCAGCCAGTGTTCTGACCAACTGCATCAGAGGCTTCCTAGACACTCTGCACGTGCTGATTCGGCCAAGGAGGGGCCACGTGAGATTTTTCTTATGGGCCATGCTGGCCGCTGACTTTTTCTTTATTACAATCGTGATCCAATACATGGGTTGGTGTTACACTCACAAAACTGGTACTGAATTAAAGGATACATATACATTCAAAAATTTCAGTTCTTCTCAGCATCTATGTGGTGGGCGAGCCCCTGAATTGGGAGGAGAGGGAAATTGGCATGTTTATTGCCGCCAGCGCTCTGCTCCGTACGTAAGGACCGTGAAACTTGTCATTCGTCATGGCTACATCAATCACTCTTTTGTGTTAAACCATCTCTAGGTTATAATCGCAGGACAAGTATCTAGTCTGACAAATGTTTGTCCATTATTTTGGACAGAACAAATATGTTACTCCGATGGCATTCGATATCGTGATAAGGCCATCTGTGCAGATTGCAGACACCAATACAGGACAAATGCAGTACACTCAAACAACAAACTGTTCGTCATCGTTTAGAAATGGCCGCCCTGCCTCTATTCATGGCGCTATTCACAAGGTTACTTCGTCTTGGCCACTCGACTATCATGGCGATTGGATTTTTGGGTTTCGCTGCGAAAATGCT
>JASAMZ010008336.1:0-13092 GCA_030248115.1 Linhomoeus sp. GSCO2_2 | reverse complement strand
TGTGGCTCTACGTTCAGTTACGTATTGCTACAGTAACCCAAAGGTTTAAAACGCAAAACTTATCTAACTCGCTCGTCTTCAGTCTTAGAGAGACGATCTTGAGTTCCTTGAATAGGTTTCGGTACACTGATAATTCCGTTAAGAGAAATCGAAAGTCAAAAGTTTGAATTGCGCGCGCTACAGTAACCCGAAGGTCCAAAACGCAAAACGGATCTAACACGCTCGTCTTACGTCGTAGAGTGGCGTGCGATAGGTCAACTAAAAGGTCTCGACGTGCTCTTTCACGTGGCGTAAAAATTTTGTTAATTACGCAAACACGCACCACGAAAAGCGACATTCTCGCGTTTTTAGCATAGAAATCGCTCTAACTCGCTCGGCGTGCGTCGTAGAGAGACGATCTTGAGTTGCTGGATAGCTCTTGACTCACTGATCATTTGTTCTCCTATTGGTCGAAACTCAAAAGTTTGAATTTCGCGAGCTACAGTAACCCAAAGGTTCAAACAGCAAATGGGCCCTAACTTGCTCGTTTTACGTTGTAGAGCGGCATTCGTTCGACCGTTTGAAAGCCTACGTGGAGGCAGTTGTTGAACGGTCATTCCTAAAGAAAAACGTTTGTTTTTTAAACCCTTGTCTTACGAACAACTTTGTTTGCTAAAAAAATTAATCCCGGGCGATCCCAATGTTGCCTTGCAACAACCGCTTAGAAATGCGTGTGTCTTGCTCAAAAAATTAATCCCGGGCGATCCCAATGTTGCCCTGCAAGAACCTCTCAGAAAGGAGCGTGTCAGAAGTAGCGCATGAATAGTGGACTCCGGGCGGGCGCGCGTCATATCGGAAAGGCTTCGAAATACTTTACAAAAGTATCCACTCTTTTACTCTTCCACTTTAAAACACTCACAAACCACTCTGTATTAATAAAACAACTCAACTTTTTTAAAACAGCTTGTTAGCACTCCGACCCCAAAAGGGGCGGAGTGCTATAGTGGAGCTGCTACCGACTAACTTTTTCGCCACTCACTTTCGTGCCTCATTTCTCATCCGATTTGGACGGGGTTTTTTTTAATCGATAGCTCTCGAGGGATAGTAGGGGCGCTCGGGCCTTCGTTTTTTTGCGTGGTGGAAAATTTTTGAGAAAAATTCAAAAATTTGAATTTTTACTTACTGGGAGGGTGTTCAGCAGCTGCTACTTTCTGGAATAATGGGTCGATTTTGATGCCCTTTGCATATGTTGTAGTCCTCGACGAGACGAAGAGGGGACAAAAAATCCCGACCCTCTAGGTCGACGCGTTCTCGGGTTACGGTAGCCGAAAGTGGTTTTTTGACAAAAATTTGTCTTTCAAAAATCCTAGTAAATCAGGGAGTTGTTGGATCGGGCCAGGTATCTCAAATCGGCAAGATTATCATGTTCTATTTCGTTTAAGACCAAAATCGCCGAAATCCGCCGAGGAAATCTTGAGTTCTGCTGTCACAACGGGTCTCTGTCGGGGGTCGAAAATGCCGATTTTTTATTTTCGGCCGCTTTAGTGCTCGATTGCAATGATTTGTGGCCAAATGGACTGCATCACGCGATTGCTCGTTGAAAACTGTTCCAGGATCAATTATAAAAAATATTTTTTCGGCTACCGTACCCTGGCCGCGTCCAAAATTCGAATTTCCACCCGGGCGGTCAAAATCAATGTTGGAGTCGATCCCGGCGCTTTCGAGGTCGCTGATGCCGAATCTGGCGTTATTTTGGCGTTTCAGATCAAGAATCGCGAGTTTTTGGACGAAAATCGACCTACCGTAGCCCTACGTTGACGAAACTGAAAGTGTGGTTGAAGTGTCGATCGTACGGTTGAAGTGTCGATTCCAGGGTATTTTGCGGCGAGGAACGCGAATTCGCTATTGGTTTCTCCATTCTGTGTCGATTTTGCCTTCAAAACAGCCACTTTCCTAATGCCGAAATTCATATTTGAATGCAACTTTTACCGTACTCTCCTCAAACTATGTTGTAACTCAAATTTGCGCGCGCATTCAAACTTCTGAATTGAAGGAAATGCAGTGCGGAAAGACGGCGTGGTAAGGTAAGCATTTGCGCATGAATTGTCAATTCTTCCCGTCCAAAATGGCAAGGCGGGTCTGCGATTGGCGCAGCCCTGAATCTTAGCTGCCGGCTACTGGTTGAATCGAAGCGAAATGCCACATTCAGGACTCAATTCGGCCTCGTCAACAGGATTTCCGTGGAGTTCTGCTGCGCGCCGGTCCTTGTAGGTGGAGGGAATATGCGTACTCTGAAACTCGCGCGCCGGCGGAATTTGTGGAGAATCTTTGGGCGGAAATCGGCCTTATTTCTCATGACAAGTGAGTGGCAGTCTGCTTTCTCCCGTTCTGGTCGGAGTGCTTCACTGCAGGCTCTCCTGCACGTTTCCCTTGTCTCAGTTCTTCCTCCTTCTGCAGTCGTTCGCCGTCCTTGTGATGATGATAGCAAGAGCAACAGGACACGCACACTCAACCAGAGTGGCACGACGCTGACGTCGACGACGCCCACGGTCGACTGTGAGACAATTACGGCCAAGTTTTTACCAAGCGGACACATTCAAAATTGTTGGTTACCGTAAGCATATGAATTCAGTCAGGGTCGGCATTGATGAATTTTCTTACTGTACCACTTGCGATTGAATCAAAATCTCACGATATTTCTAGGAAGGTAAGACTGTTGCCAAGGATTTTGCGAGCATTCAAACTGCCAACCCACTCCGATAGGCAAACCCAAATAACGTAATGAAAGTTTGCGAACTGCTCAATATGTAGCTGAATAATCAAAGATAAAACACAACATAGCGCCCGTCATGGGCAGTTTTCCCCAAATATCGTAAGCCGATAAGCTCCAAACTAGCACAATCACGTGTATCACCCAATACCTACCTAATCTGATGAACAGTTTCCAACTTGAATCCCGATTTTAGGACACTGTAGTTGAAAGGTAGTCGTCTGCCCCAGATTGCCTTCTGGTCCATAACTCTAGAAATGATGCACGAATTCTTTTGCGTCCTTTTGCATTTGGCAGCGCTCGACTGCTTGATCATCTGCGTCGCAAAAATTTGTGTCACATTCTTCAGCTAGGCAGAAAATTGGCAATTTCTGATAACGTTGGAAAATTGGATAACATTGTAGGCTTCGTTCTCGCTTTAGGAACGTCAGCTACTTTTGATAACGACGAGATTTTCTTAGAATGGCATTTCCTATGATGTTGTCTACTCCTTGCTTCTCAGTTTCGTTTCAAGGCCATGGCTCACTAAGAAACCTGAAGCCCTTTTACCGTAGTTTAGCCGATGACGAATTGGCAACTTATGTAGTATTATAGACGAGCTTTGCCCAATTGGATACTGTAACCGGGAAATTTAAATTAATGCAGTGCGCATTCGCATTGTATGGAACACGTTGTCGGCTCCAAATGAATTCTCAAGACTACGACGGAGAGAGCTACATCGGTGTAGCATGGATAACGAAACGATCGTCAATCACGAGCGATGCAGAAGAACAAAGCAGTGAAGGGTCGAGGCCGCTTGGCTGGGTGTGCATTTCGCCTAGGATAAGCGCAGGAAGACGGTCAACAGAGTGTCATGCAGCGAGCGCAACGCGATTCAAGACTACCACATACGTTCTTAGTGAAATCAAGCGTATATTCTAGTCACCGCTTTCCGATCGCTGCCCATTTGCGGATCGTCCTCACGAGACGGTTGTTGGTGGTCTCCTCGAGAATGGGCTCCCGACGGATTACGTTGTCGGCATCAACGCCCAGCTCATAGTCCTCGACGTCCATTTCGGCATTGCGAAAGGCGTGGATGTTGCTGGGGTGTAGCAGAGCTTGGCAACTTGCCAGAACGGCTTCCAGATACAGCTAATTGGGGGCGCCTGCCGCCTCACGGCTGATGCCGCACTCGCCCAGGATGATGGGCACACTGGAAAGCGAGGGTCGTGAGAGGGAATTCAGAGTTGGCTTGGCACAATATCGGGTAGGTAACAATTTCATTCAAACCACAACTGAGAACTGACGCGCCCATAATTAACATAGATACAACTGCCCGGCACGCTGTATGATCGACTGGAGTCGTTTGCCGTCCCAGAACTCGGTGTCGGAGCAGCTGGAGTCGTAGATGGGCAGCCTACCTGGGTACTGGTAGCGACCTTGGTTCAAAGTGCGGCTGGTCAGCACTCTTGGATGCGTTGAGGTGGAACGCAACAGCAATACGTAACTGAACGAAGAACACAGTACGTATTGCTACCGAAGAAGAGGCAACGACGAAGAAGAAGAAGAGAAAACGGCTCTGCTGACACGACGAAGCCTTGCGCATGAAAGCAGAGTCCTAATGGTTCAGCGCAAGGAAACCACAGAAGATGGGGCCGAAGAAGTGGTGCCAGCCCCAGGAAGGAGAATCGAGACAGAAACCGATTCGCGCAAAGAATTGCCACCGAAGGAGAAGGAAATGAGCGCACGAGATTCGGCCGCCGGATGGATGGAATCGGAGACGCCGTCGCCGCTGCAGCAGCAGTCGAAGTGCACCGACGACGACAGTGTCGATCTCGAGGACGAAGAATCGACAAGCCAGAAGGAGGAAGTGTCGCCGACGGACCCATGGCTCACCGAATGCGTGGGAGAGGTATGTACACATTGTGTTAACGACTTTGCTGAGGAGTGTCGCAAATCGCAATGCGATAACACCCCTAAAATGTCCATTCAGGCGAATTTGGGCGTCGCCCGGGCGACGGTCTCCGAGGTGGATGTGTGAGTGGGCGTGGAACTGCCCGCAGAAACCACCGAAGCGACCGAAGGCTAAGAAGAGAGCAAGGACAAGAACGATAGCGCTGGCACTCTGAATGAGATCCGCTGCGCTTTCACTAGCTGTTGCCTCCTCTGTCTGTTTCGCGTCTTTCGTCTTTTGTGTGTTCACTGGCGCTAACGTCGGTAGCTAATTAGCGCGGTCGATGCAGCAGTTTCGGTTACGTTCGCAAGCAGCTGAGGTTCGGTGATTGGATGCTGAAGGGTTAGAGCGCATTTGTCGCAGCCATCGACACTCAAATCAATCTGTATTCCCGATCGCTCAGTTTGAACCTCACCGAAAGTGAAGTTTGTTTTTTCGCCGCGCCTCAGCGCGGCGATGTGTATATACCGGGTGTTTTTTTTAATGTGGTGAATCGCAAAGTTGAATAACTTTTGCGTGGGTTAACCTAGACGGACGAAACTTGCACACGATAGACACAAAACTATGCCATTACATGTGTTACCAAATGGCATGATTTCGCTTCAAATTACGCAAGTTGCAGGCGATCAAAGTTGGGGTCCAAAATTTCTTGAAAGTGCTCCACTGGAAAGTCTAGAACTCAAGCAATAGGCGACACTTTTTCGCGTGACTTGCACCATCATATGCAAAAGAAAATGAGCTTTCACATGCCGCAAAAACCAACTCTGTAGTTAAAATAACGCCAAAGTTACAGCTCGTCACAGTTGGCTAAGAAGTGCCGTCGCGGGGGGCTTTCGGTGACGAGGAGTGGCGCAAGTGGGAGGAGCTTACGCGACGGCACTTCTTAGCCAACTGTGACGAGCTGTAACTTTGGCGTTATTTTAACTACAGAGTTGGTTTTTGCGGCATGTGAAAGCTCATTTTCTTTTGCATATGATGGTGCAAGTCACGCGAAAAAGTGTCGCCTATTGCTTGAGTTCTAGACTTTCCAGTGGAGCACTTTCAAGAAATTTTGGACCCCAACTTTGATCGCCTGCAACTTGCGTAATTTGAAGCGAAATCATGCCATTTGGTAACACATGTAATGGCATAGTTTTGTGTCTATCGTGTGCAAGTTTCGTCCGTCTAGGTTAACCCACGCAAAAGTTATTCAACTTTGCGATTCACCACATTAAAAAAAACACCCGGTATAAGGCTGTCCACGCCCAGATGTGAAAGAAGCGGCGGGGGGTATCGGCGGACCGCGGCGATATTTTGTGTGCTGGTAGGCCGTTATCTTAGAAATGCAACGCCACAAGTCCGAGCTCGCTACGTTGCCTCACGCGAGCGTGGCATGCGTTTTCCCAACATGCACAAATTTTGCGCGTTTTCAGAAAATTGACTTCGACCGTTTATAAAATGAGTTTCGCTCAAGCTAGGGTGCTGATACTTGGCATCTATAGACTGCCCAAGTGCCACGCGTATCCACGCAGCCACGCGGGAGCAACGACTGCGGCAATTTTTCAAACTTTGGCGCGACGTAAAAAAAAGTCGCCCTAATCGATTTTCTTCGTTTTGCTTTCATTCGATAGCCAAGAGTCTTATCTATCGAAATATGTAAAATCGACCATGGGCATTGTGGTTACTGCGCGAGCTACGGGCCAAAAATGTGAAAAAGTACTGTTTTCAGGGGTTATTTCTGCCCTATTTCTAAGCATTACTCGTTCGTGTTAAACGTTTTCGCGAAAAATTCTGCACGCCGTACAACTCTACTTACACCTGTTACTCTAGCTTTGGAATTCACGAAATTGGTAACCACTTTTGCCCAAAAAGCCGAAAAATGCAGAAATTTGCTTACTGGAAATCCTGGAAGTAGCTATAACTTTTGATGTAGCGAATCGATTTCCAGCAAACTTGCAGCGTGTAGTGTATGTCTAAAGGCCAATAAAATAGTTTTCAAGCTTTCCGTGCCAGACCATTTTGACGCCAAATTTGAAATTTCAAAATTCAGAAATATGCTTCGCGGAAGACCTGTCAATATGGTGTAAGCCAAATCGAGGTCGCTGATCACGAATTTCGCGTCAGTTTTGACGTACTTGGTCTCCCAAGCAGGATTTGTGAAGGTCCTCTCATGCTTCATAGTTGCAACAGTTCCTTGGGTTTGTAGACGAATGTCAGTTTGTGACGATGTGAGACTGTAATCCTTTACCAAAAATCCTGCTTGGGAGACCAAGTACGTCAAAACTGATGCGCAATTCGTGATCAGCGACCTCGATTTGGCTTATACGACTACCATATTGGCAGGTCTTCCGCAAAGCATATTTCTGAACTTTGAAATTTCAAGTTTGGCGTCAAAATGGTCTCGCACGGAAAGCTTGAAAACTGTATTTTATTGGCCTTTAGACATAGTACACGCTGCAAGTTTGCTGGAAATCGATTCGCTACATCAAAAGTTATAGCTACTTCCAGGATAAGCAAATTTCTGCATTTTTCGGCTTTTGGGCAAAATTGGCAAAAGTGGTTACCATGTGAATCCCAGTGCCTGCGTGCGTTGTCGCGCGAGCATCGTGGTGTTTCGTCACACCTGTGTACATTGCGCTGAATGTGTACATTGCATTGGCCGCGGTAGACATGTCCCACTAGCGTTTCATAAGTGGTGAATCGCATATCCGCCTGTGTGTTGTGTAGGTACGTGTGAGCAGAAAGTTTGTGCGCATGTACAGAGCACGCAGAATTTGTTCAGTTGGTGCTCCGAAGTCTTCTGAGATACACAGCCTGTTCAACTTCAGCCCAAACAAATTCCCCTGTCATTACCCCCTAATGGGGGGAACTTTCCTGATACTCATTACTCAGGGGTTTCTCACAACTGATTGAAAATTGTGGTTGAATTGAACCAAATTGCAATTGGACCGGAGTGGAAATCTATTGTACTTGTTACTCAGGGGCTTCTCACAGCTGACTGAAGATCGTTGGTGGACTGAACCACATCATCGCAATTGGACCAGAGTGGAAATTAGTCATACTCATTACTCAGGGGCTTCCCACTGAAAATTGTGGGTGGACTGAACCACACCGCAATTGGACCGGAGTGGAAATTTATCATACTCAGTACTCAGGGGCTTCTCACAACTGATTGAAAACTGTCTGTCTGTCTGTCTGTCTGTCTGTCTAAGTTTTTATAGATGAACCGATCCGACACAGCCCCCAGGCCGTAATCCACCGCGGTGGGGCGGATCATCTGTAAAGAACCTCGACCAAGCCAGACGCGGCGCAGTCAGAGATGCTTATCAGCGTGATCCGTCAGTATGCAGGCAGCAGTCCCCCTCGATTGCTCAAGGGGCCCCTAGGGGCTTCCTCTGCCAGATTCTGAACACGAAGACGCCTTTGCGATAAGCGCTGACCCGCCTTAGCGTGTAGTACACGTACGCTCTCCGGCATAGTGGCTGTGGAAAATGCTATCAAAGCGACTTTCGCCGCAGCAAATCCCATTGGGTCAGTCAGCGGGAATCGAACCGCCCTCCGCACGCGCCGCAAGGACGCGATTGGTCGTTTGGCCCGACGCGCTAACCGACTCGGCCACTTTGCTGCTATTGAACCAAATCGCAATTGGACTGGAGTGGAAATATATTGTACTTATTACTCAGGGGCTTCTCACAGTTGACTGAAGATCATTGGTGGACTGAACCACATCGCAATTGGACCAGAGTGGATATTAATCATACTCATTACTCAGGGGTTTCTCACAACTGATTGAAAATTGTGGGTGGATTGAACCACATTGCAACTGGACCGGAGTGGATATTAATCGTACTCATTACTCACTCAGGGGCTTCCCACAACTGACTGAAAATTGTGGGTGGATTGAACCACATCGCAATTGGACCAGAGTGGAAATTAGTCATACTCATTACTCAGGGGCTTCTCACAACTGACTGAAAATTGTGGGTGGATTGAACCAAATCGCAATTGGACTGGAGTGGAAATATATTGTACTTATTACTCAGGGGCTTCTCACAACTGACTGAAGATTGTCGGTGGACTGAACCACATCGCAATTGGACCAGAGTGCAAACTAATCATACTCATTACTCAGGGGCTTCCCACAACTGACTGAAAATTGTGGGTGGACTGAACCACATCGCAATTGGACCGGAGTGGAATTTTATCATACTCAGCACTCAGGGGCTTCTCACAACTGATTGAAAATTGTGGGTGGATTGAACCACATCGCAACTGGACTGGAGTGGATATTAATCGTACTCATTACTCAGGGGCTTCCCACAACTGACTAAAAATTGTGGGTGGATTGAACCACATCGCAATTGGACCAGAGTGGAAATTAGTCATACTCATTACTCAGGGGCTTCCCACAACTGATTGAAAATTGTGGGTGGATTGAACCACATCGCAATTGGACTGGAGTGGATATTAATCGTACTCATTACTCAGGGGTTTCTCACAACTGACTGAAAATTGTGGGCGGACTGAACCACGTCGCACTGGGACTCGAGTGGAAATTTATTGTACTAATTACTCAGGGGCTTTCCACAACTGACTCAAGATTGTTGATGGAGTGAACCACATCGCAATTGGACCAGAGTGGAAATTAGTCATACTCATTACTCAGGGGCTTCTCACAACTGACTGAAGATTGTTGGTGGACTGAACCACATCGCAATTGGACCAGAGTGCAAATTAATCATCGGGTTGAGCGCGTCAGCGCTCAACCCAATTTGTTCGGCCGGGGGCCAGTGTGCCCCCGGGGACTAGGGGTTAGTACTACGTCATATAGGTAGACTTAACCGATCGGGCTGAAATTTTCACCATAGTTGTTCATAGTAACAAGAAGTATTGTGCTAAAATTTCAGCCGGATCGGTTGAGTGGTTTCCGAGATATTAAATGAAAACTGTCGAAAAATTAACCAATCTTGTACTGATCGCAAGGTTTTCAGCCTCGTTCTCGGGAACGGTAGTAGATAGGAGAGCGGTTGATAGCTCGTTAGAATCGTCTGGTAGTAGGAAATTTTGTATTAAAATATCGTAGAGATCGGTTGAATATTGCGGCCGTAGGGCCCGATCAAAAATATGGCCGAAATTTTGGCTCCCACTCAAGACAGAAGAAGACTCAAGAAGTCCCACTCAAGACGGCCGAGCTCTACTGGTGCACGCTGGGGCGCCAATCGAAGTTGACCACCAAAGTGCACCATAAGGTGAACAAATGTGTAAAACATTTCATCTTTCTAGGTTGCGTAAGAAAAAAGTTACATGGTCCCAAACGTTACTTCCTGTTCGGGTTCGGGGCTTGGCTCAAGACGGCCGAGCTCTACTGGTGCACGCTGGGGCGCCAATCGAAGTTGACCACCAAAGTGCACCATAAGGTGAACAAATGTGTAAAACATTTCATCTTTCTAGGTTGCGTAAGAAAAAAGTTACATGGTCCCAAACGTTACTTCCGGTTCGGGTTCGGGGCTTGGCTCAAGACGGCCGAGCTCTACTGGTGCACGCTGGGGCGCCAATCGAGTTGACCACCAAAGTGCACCATAAGGTGAACAAATGTGTAAAACATTCCATCTTTCTAGGTTGCGTAAGAAAAAAGTTACATGGTCCCAAACGTTACTTCCGGTTCGGGTTTGGGGCTTGGCTCAAGACGGCCAAGCTCTAGTGGTGCATGCTGGGCCGCCAATCGAAGTTGACCACCAAAGTGCACCATAAGGTGAACAAATATGTAAAACATTTCATCTTTCTAGGTTGCGTAAGAAAAAAGTTACATGGTCCCAAACGTTACTTCCGGTTTGGGTTCGGGGCTTGGCTCAAGACGGCCGAGCTCTACTGGTGCATGCTGGGGCGCCAATCGAAGTTGACCACCAAAGTGCACCATAAGGTGAACAAATGTGTAAAACATTTCATCTTTCTAGGTTGCGTAAGAAAAAAGTTACATGGTCCCAAACGTTACTTCCGGTTCGGGTTTGGGGCTTGGCTCAAGACCGCCGAGCTCTAGTGGTGCATGCTGGGCCACCAATCGAAGTTGACCACCAAAGTGCACCATAAGGTGAACAAATGTGTAAAACATTTCATCTTTCTAGGTTGCGTAAGAAAAAAGTTACATGGTCCCAAACGTTACTTCCGGTTAGGGTTCGGGGCTCGGCTCAAGACGGCCGAGCTCTACTGGTGCAGGCTGGGGCGCCAATCGAACTTGTCCGGCAACGACCATCATATAGTGAACAAATGTGTAAAACATTTCATCTTTCTAAGTCGTCTCACTAAAAAGTTATGCGGTGGCAAAGGTCGCTTCGAGTCCAGATCCAGGCCCGGCCCAAGATGGCCGAGCTCTGGTGGTGCATGCTGGGGCGCCAATCGGAGTTGTGCGGCAACGACCATCATATAGTGAGCAAATGTGTAAAACATTTCATCTTTCTAGGTTGCGTAAGAAAAAAGTTACATGGTCCCAAACGTTACTTCCTGTTCAGGTTCGGGGCTTGGCTCAAGACGGCCGAGCTCTACTGGTGCAGGCTGGGGCGCCAATCGAAGTTGACCACCAAAGTGCACCATAAGGTGAACAAATGTGTAAAACATTTCATCTTTCTAGGTTGCGTAAGAAAAAAGTTACATGGTCCCAAACGTTACTTCTGGTTCGGGTTCGGGGCTTGGCTCAAGATGGCCGAGCTCTACTGGTGCAGGCTGGGGCGCCAATCAAAGTTGACCACCAAAGTGCACCATAAGGTGAACAAATGTGTAAAACATTTCATCTTTCTAGGTTGCGTAAGAAAAAAGTTACATGGTCCCAAACGTTACTTCCGGTTTGGGTTTGGGGCTTGGCTCAAGACGGCCGAGCTCTAGTGGTGCATGCTGGGCCGCCAATCGAAGTTGACCACCAAAGTGCACCATAAGGTGAACAAATGTGTAAAACATTTCATCTTTCTAGGTTGCGTAAGAAAAAAGTTACATGGTCCCAAACGTTACTTCCGGTTAGGGTTCGGGGCTCGGCTCAAGACGGCCGAGCTCTACTGGTGCAGGCTGGGGCGCCAATCGAACTTGTCCGGCAACGACCATCATATAGTGAACAAATGTGTAAAACATTTCATCTTTCTAAGTCGTCTCACTAAAAAGTTATGCGGTGGCAAAGGTCGCTTCGAGTCCAGATCCAGGCCCGGCCCAAGACGGCCGAGCTCTGGTGGTGCATGCTGGGGCGCCAATCGGAGTTGTGCGGCAACGACCATCATATAGTGAGCAAATGTGTAAAACATTTCATCTTTCTAAGTCGTCTCACTAAAAAGTTATGCAGTGGCAAAAGTCGCTTTGAGTACAGTATGACATTATGACGAAATCGTAAATTTGTATAGTCGATGTCGAAATGAACTGTAGAGTGGCGATCTGTATTGGAGGTGTTGAGAGTGGACTCTAGAAGGGTGGTGGGTGACGGAATGGCGTTATGACGAAATCGTAAATTCGTATAGTCAATGTCGAAATGAACTGTAGAGTGGTGATATGTATTGGAGGTGTTGAGAGTGGACTCTAGAAGGGTGGTGGGTGACGGAATGGCATTATGACGAAATCGTAAATTCGTATAGTCAATGTCGAAATGAACTGTAGAGTGGTGATATGTATTGGAGGTGTTGAGAGTGGACTCTAGAAGGGTGGTGGGTGGCAGAATGGTGTTATGACGAAATCGTAAATTTGTATAGTCAAAGTTGAAATGAACTGTAGAGTTGTGATATGTATTGGAGGTGTTGTGAGTGGATTCTAGAAGGGTGGTGGGTGACAGAATGACGTTATGACGAAATCGTAATGTGTATAGTCGTATAGCTGTCTGTGCATCCAACTTCCTGAGGCCAGACCTGTCTGTGCATCCAACCTCCTGTGGCCAGGCCTGTCTGTGCATCCAACCTCCTGTGGCCAGGCCTGTCTGTGCATCCAACCTCCTGTGGCCAGACCTGTCTGTGTGCATCAAACCTCCTGTGGCCAGACCTGTCCGTGTCCCCACACCTACAACAGCAACCCTTTCAAAGCAGACCTGTCTATGTCGCCTCTCAGCAAACCCGCTCTATGCCCCCCCCCCCCCCCCCCTGAAGGTATCCACTCTGTGGACATGGACAGGGTGTGTATTTCAGAAAAGTTCCCCCCTGCTGGGGGGTAAGGACAGGTGAATTTGTTCGTCCTTATGAAGACTGATGATGAACAGGCTGTGTATCTCAGATGACTTCGGGCCCTCTACTACACGAACAAATTCAGCGTGCTCTGTTCACACGCACGGAGCTTATCACATACGCACAACGTACACGCGGCAAACCCACTCTACCACTATCAACACGCGTGTGTGGCTTCAATGCCTGCCACCGCATTTCACACAACACAATGTCTGCACTCAGCGCAACGTATGCAATTGTGATGGACC